>LVVK01000013.1:2170192-2245256 GCA_002022785.1 Trichoderma guizhouense | reverse complement strand
CCCCCGTTGGAAATTAGTTGCACTCATTAGTCATTATAAGGCTGGGCTCAGACTGGGGCTAACTTTAGCGTACCTACTCTAGAGCTCGTAATGATATTGACTTACCCGGAAGGAAATGAAGACGAGGAAGTAATTGAGAGATTTCACCATAACGTATAACTTATGATAGATACGATGCGACTTTTTTTTCTTTTACTTCCTTATCTTGTGCATACAATAAGAAAATACGATACGTACCCATCGAGAGAAAAAGCTTGGTGGATCACATCTCTTGAGGCTATTCTAGCAACGACACGACGTCTCAAAATCCATAATGTACTTGTACAATTCATTTAGATGGATTTTCGGTAGGAATTCGAGAGTAGATAAAATTCATTAACATTATTTTGATCTATTGGGGTATCCAAACGCTTTCAACACAACCTCATTATCAACACTATCCTCCTTTTATATTCATGACCCTTCCTTTACTTCTTCTTGGTAGTAAAGCTAGATCTCTCCCATCCGTCAATGGGATCTACGGTGATTTCTTCCACCAGCTCATAATTGCCAATCCAGGGCATGACCTTAGTCCAAAGCAACCAGTAGACGGCGCCGAGGAAAAGGACGCCGAAGCCGACGACACAGTGGATCCAGTAAGGGAGGTGTTCATAGACATTCTGGCCGTCTTCGGGGGGCACAAATGGCGCAACGACGAGATAAATGTTGCTGAGCAGGAAGAAGATGACGACCGGGTAGGTAGCCTTGATCGGGGGGTTCCAGTTCCATTCGGCGCGGTTGCGGTAGAGGTGGATGAGGGCTCCGGCGACGAAGACGTTGATGATGGCGAGCGGATAGGAGATGAGGCTGTTGAAACACACGATGTTAGTATACGTTTGTTTTATTTTCAGTGTGCTCATGGTGTTTTTACTAACTTGAGAACAAAGTTGTAAGCATCACCTGCGGGGGGTGCGAGGATGGTGATCATGGTGATGAGCCAGTGCTCAAACAGACCAGCCAGGGGAGCGTTGAAAGGACGGTTGCTAGCCCACAAGCGAGAAAAGGGCAAGACACCCTCTCTGCCAAGCTCCTGGACGAGACGGCCCTGAGAGAAGATGACACTCAAGACGTTGCCAAAGGCAGACAGAGCCACAAAGACGGAGAGAGCTCTCTCGGCGCGCTCGCCAAACATGTTACGGAAGAGGGAGGCAGCAACGAGTCTCTTGGCCTCGAGAATCTCTGCCTTGGACACACCAGCAAAGTAGGAAACGTTGGCCAGCATGTACAGAATAGTGACACTGCCAACAGCCAAGGGAGCGGCGACCTTGAGGGTGCGGGCCGGGTTCTTGGTCTCGCTGAGGGCGTAGTTTGCGTTGCTGTAGCCAATGAAACTCCAAATGATGTTGTACAGAGAGGTGACTACGCCGTAAGCACTTCCAGTTGTGCCCTCGAAGGCGTTGTGGAGGCAGTTGATCTCCTTGACCTTCTTGATATTGGCCAGCGGAGCGATGATGACGATGATGACGATGCAAATCTTGATAACACCGAGGACGTTCTGGAGACGAATACCCCATTTCAGGGCCGTGCCATGGATCAAAAACGCCGTTGTGATACAGGCCACGGCAATTCCTCGCTGGTTCCAGTCCGTAACCTCGACTCTGGCGGCATTGAGGATGTATTCTCCAAAGACGACCGAGTTACCGGCTGCCCAACCCAGGAGGATGACATAGGTGGTGTACATGCCCGTGACGAGGAAGCGAGGCTTGCGGTAGACGTATTCGAGGTAGTTCTTCTCGCCACCGTTCTTGGGGAGACCAGTGCCGAATTCCATGTAGACGGCCGTGCCGGCCCATGCGATGATACTGCCGGCGACCCACAGGAATAGGGAGAGACCAGTGCTGCCAGACAGGGCGAGGATGGAGCCGGGAGTGGCGAAGATACCGGTACCGATGATACGGTTGAAGATGAGCATGGAGGCTGAGGGGATGCCGATTTGACGTTTGGCCTCACGGGCCTGTTCGAACTGAGCTGAAGAAGAAGGGCCATTAGTACATGTTATTGTTCACTTTGTATATTTGATAAGTTTTAGACATACTCTCTGTTCCATTTTGCACTGAAGCAGCGTCGCTGCCAGCCTGTCCAGTCAACTTGGTGACATCGTCACTCTTGGGCGAGAAGAAGCCCTTGATTCCCGACATGGTTTCTGCCGTTTCACACAACACAGCAAACTGCCGTCAGAGAAACAACAAAACAGACAAAGCCCAGTCTCTCAGGTATACCCAAAGACTAAAGCAAATGTATAAAACAAAGCCTATATAACAAAAGGCCAAAAGCAGTGATGAATCATAAAAAAGGGAGAAGAAGAAGACGAAGGGATCCGTTCTTATTATAGACTTATACGACCAGACAACCAGACAACCAGACATACAATAGGTGGATCGAGTCACACACACATCCCGGGAAAGGCAAAAACTGGATAAAGGCTAGAAAGACACCAGAACGAAACAGCTGCTAACTAGAGAAGCACGAGCAACATGAAGAAAGAAAAGCTTGTTCTTGGGCGGGGCAGGCCCGCATGGTGCCATCGGGTGCTAAACGTACGCAAAGGAGCTTCAAGGGCCCCCCCTTTTTGGGTAGCATTCGAGGTGTGTGTGATATTGGGGACGGCGGCGAATGGACTTGGCGATGATGATTTTGCCTAGGCTTGGTAAAGAGGCGCAGGCCGTGTCACGCCAAGAGAGAGGATATTGAATTCGAGGCTTTTTGGGGACAAGGATTTTGGTCTCTGTAGGGATTCCGTTTACAGGTATTTCTTGGAGTTTTCTTTGTGTGCAAATAAGCTGATGCCTCGAGAGCGGGCCATGAGTCGTGAATCAGATACCTAGTAATATGGAGCATACTTACTTACTCGTTTACTATTCTATAGTACGATATGAATTAGTAGTCAGGTACAAATCAGTCAGTGCGTAAAAGGATGCCTATGCTAGCTAACATTCAAGACAGCATCATGTAAGTCGAAAGAAAGAAACTCAACATGAGATGCAATGGTGCCATCCAACACCACATCACCCAACGAAACCAGAAGCCGATGCTATCCATGACCCCTTCACATGCCAATACAGGAAACAACAGCTAAAGCCAAAAATAAGCCCTGGAATCCTTCTCGAAAAAGACCAAAAAAAGGCGGCCTCTACCAGCAAAAAGAAAAAAAAGGTGAAGAAAAAAAAGAAAGAGACCCGCCACCGAGCACGACATCGGGGCCTTTCCCGATTCTGTCGCGCCCGGACCCGGCGTGGGCCGATGACGCGATCGGAGCTTCTTCCAATCACGTCTGCCGGCGCTGCAAATTTGGCCGCCTGATTCGCTTCATAGCAGTGCCGGGGATGGGCTTCTAGGCTTCTGAACAGGTTATTTACAGGTAATAGTTCGCGCCCTTCTGGTCGGACAGGGGAGGGACAAACCCGCCGCTACGGAGGAATATCGTTATGTGGCGCTGAAGAAGAAGCTTAAGAGAAAATCATAGTGAAATAAGAAGAAAGCCGGAGAGGCTAGAAGCACAACAGAAGCTCGCCTCTTCCCCGTCCCCCCTGGCTCTCGCTCAGGAGAGAGACAGAGACCGGTCCGGCAGAGCTGAACTACCCGCAGCTTGCGGCAAAAGCACGCGCCAACCTCAGCACCTCATTGGCGAGGCTGATTCCCAAATGGAAAAAGAAGGGCCGCAGGTGCGGAATATGGGTACTGAAAGGTGGATGGGATGCGTCTAGCCTCTTGGTTAGGGCTTAGTTTGGCAGTCCGTGATGGGTTTCCCTTACGTGATGGATATCGCTGTCAATATAACGAGTACGAAAAGTGCTTGTCTTGTCAAACTAATGAACCACGGGGGGGCCGCGCACCGCCCATGGGGATCATGGGGATGGTTCAGTCATGACGCCCTTTGCAAGCGAGGAGGATAATGCCTCGTTCTTGTTCTACGGTGGCATGACTCGAGGGTCTAGCGGGTGAGGAAGCTTGGCCCAGCTAGCTAGCTGTTTGGGCTGGAGTTGAGTGATTCACTTTTGGAGAGGCTTGATGATTTGATGATTTGAAGCCCGATTGCCAAGCTCTAGACCCATTGCCTCATGGAGAGGCTTGCTTGCGTTTGTTAGATCTAATGATAGCTGAAAAGAAATGAGCAGGTTATCGAGAGATTGACTCGAGACCATGTGGCATATGGATTGCGCCGCATGTGTCAGGGCCATATCATCCTAGTCCATCACATGGATGGATGGGTGTTTTCACCCGCAGCAAGGTTTGAAGATACTCGGGGAGTGATTAGCCAACGAGATGCAAAACATGTACCTGCATATCGTTTGCGATGGCGCTCTGAGGCTTGTGTATTCAGCCATATGGCTAAAACGATTCATAGCCATGGCTCATTCTCCTCAACAATTTGGCCAGTTCAAACTCGATATGAGTTGGAAAAATTTGTCTTTCATAGCATGTAGTGGCGAACCCGGGAGTATTCGCCATTGTTCGGGTGCAAAGGTGCCGTGGCAAGCAGGGGTATACAAAAGCATGGATGTATATCGAGACGGCAAGATGATCACATTCCCAGTCCATGGCTTGATCTTGACGACATCAGATGTTATCACTGACTTCTGGCGGCGGATGATGGGCCCCTGAGACGCCATTATCGGTCCGCCACCGGAAGTTGAGCGTTATGAATTGGAGGTTTTGTTTCATTGCGACCCAAACTACATAAGCAGGAAAGCTTACCTACCTAGGCTCTGTTGGCCAATAGCTTTTCTTGGATGGACGGAAGGATTTGCTCCAGAGGTTAACTTTAAACGTTACATGTAGATCTTCTTAAAACGTGGTATATTGCAGGCAATCCTACCTTACACATGCATAGACCTAACACCTTAATCTACTTACCCACCCACTTCTCGATATAACAGGGACCCTATCCTCTTTAATATGCTTAGCAAAGAATTCTGCAGAGAATCTGCATTTCCAGGAGCTTCTCATGATGCTAAGAGGGACTGTCCAGCCTCATGATAAAGTGTAAAAGAAGCCCTTTCTTCTCTTTTTAGTAGGTACCTTGAATAGACCCGTTCCGCGCAGCTGTAACTTCGCAAATTCTCCCTTTCCAGCTATTATAATTCATTCCCCTTTCTCCACTACATGACATCTCCTCTGCAGATGTTGGTTTGTCTTACTTCTGCCAACATGCTTATATCATAAGGCCAGACGGGCATGAGTGGGTACAGAATCACTTACACCTACCTATACTACTACGCAGTATTTTCTCTACCATTCAATCAAGGCAAGTGGCATCTGCTATGATCAGTTACGGTTAAATCGGAGACACGGAACACGAGATAGCCAATTTAGGATGCGTCTAAACTTGGGCAAATAATATTATATATATGCTGTGTACTACCGTACGGGCGAGGATTAATCATTACCAAGGTACCCAAGAGCCCTTCTAATATCCATTTTCATCATCATAAAGAACGTCATTGATCATCAAAAGACCGTCATAGCCAACAATAAGAAAAACACTCTTCGCAGCAACTCGCGCAGTCCAGGGTCCAAGGGCATCAACCCCTAATTATTCGTGTTAATACGTCCCTCTTACTACACGTAACGAAGAACGGGACGAACAGGCTTAAACTTCTGCACAGGAAGGAATATGGTGCTGTTTCTGTACTACAGGACAGCACTCATCTCTTCGATAGGCACAGGAAGCGTCACCTTGCCACAGGTGACCGTGCGAGTGGAGTAAATCTGGCCAACCGTCCAGTTCGGGTTCTGCCATGTCGTGTCATCGCAAGTGAGATTGAGGTTGACGCCTCCAATGGCCGTGAACCGGCTGCCTTCGTCGGCACAGCTCCATGTCTGGTTGATCTGCAGCTGGCCGCTGGGACGTGAATAGGTAAAGGTTGCCTTGCCGGCTGTGGAGGGGACGGTGCACTCGTATACGAATGTGCCATAAAAGAAGTCAGAGAGCTGGTTGGATGCGGCGCTGCAGACTGGCACGTAGTCGACAGCCGGGTTGGTCAAAGTGAAGTTGACGTAGCCCCAGGAGTTTTGGTGGGCAGGTGTTGTGAAGGTGTATGAGCTGTGGAAGTCAAAATCGCCAACAGTCCATGCTGTGAGGTTCGTCGACTTGGCTGTGCATCCTGGTGCTGTGGGAGGCACTGGGTAAGGATAGTTTGCATTGGCTCGAGGGACAGCGGGCAGAGCCAGAGCAGAGCTGGAGAGGAGAAGAGCACATGTAGAGAAAAGGCCCAGCATGGTGACGGCGGGATTGTGTGATAGCGGTTTGCGGTGATGTTGAAGGGAGGATTTGCTATCGAGGCAACGCAATGACGACGGGAGTTTGTGTTGTAGGAGTTGCAAGACTGCCGGTTGATGCTGATGATCCTATGATGTCTGATATCCTTCCCTTCAAATCGGGGATCATCGCTTCCTCTTATACAATATCCTCGTAGTCAGAGTAACGGTAAGCTCCGATCACGTCCGGCAGGCTCAAGTACAACGAGTGACGCACAAGAGGCTGGAGAGTGAACACGGGCCCAGCCATTCTTCATGACGTAGCACGAATCTCGTATCCCGTCGTTTGCGGAGAAAAAAAAAAGGAATCGGCGTGGCGGATCGAGACCTTTGTTTGGATGCCGTCGGCAAGTCGGTGTCAGGTCATGACGTCGGGTAACCTGTACGAGATTTAGAGTGTTGCTCTGGTCTATGAAGGAGGTACTCTGTACTTGAGCTAGTGCGAATACCAAGAAAACCGGACCACAAGATGTTTAGTCTCGCCGGCAGCTGCATCTGTAAGGGGGCAGTGAAGGGTCGTCGACAGAAGGGCCCTTAGTACTAATTGGGGGCTCTGCACTGTGCCTTAGCGGCCTTATAGCGGTAGCCGCATGCCCATTTAGCGGCTCGCGGACGCTAAAGAGCGAGGTGGGCTCTCTTAGCTGCAGTGATCGACAGCCCACAACCTCGTATTTTGTGCTTGCATGAATGTAACTTGAACGGTATCGAGCAGGTAGCATCGCCCTTTTTTATGCTTCTTCTCCTCTTCTTTTTTTTCTTGCTATATCAGCTGAGAATAAAGCATCAGACCCCGGTTGACAGCTGCTACTAGCTAGTTAGTAGATGCGGTGAGCGGTTTTAATTCTTCCGTCTCAACAGCTGTGTAAAAGAGTCCATGTACAACAACATCGAGATCATGTGAAGCACCCTGCAACTGCCCATTGAGCATTCCGAATGTCTAGGTACCACATGTACTCGTACCTTCCTATGTACGGATGCCCTTTTAGTGCCAATCAGGTGCTATCTTCATATAACGACAAAGGGAATTTTTGCTAGACAACTCAATTTACACTGACTCAGATCCTTCAACTTCTCTTCTTCCCTCCCTGTATCACAGCACCCTCGGCACCTCGCAACACCCACACGATGATTAAAAATAACCTCAATTCCCTTGCCAGCGTGGCAACATATATTATTCAGAGTCTCAAAGGTGTTGCTCAGCTATCCCTGCCAAGGACCTAGGTATGCCACGTCGTGATAGAACGTTGGGCTCCAGCAGCGGATCCTGGTTCGGATCCATCCGGCTCTCCCTAACTGCTGATGGGCTATGCAAGTATACCAGAGTCCGAGGGCCGAAGTTTTATGCTTACTAGTAGTCGTGGTAGCATCACACAGAAGCTACAAGCACAGGTCTGGTTGGCCTCTGGAAGGGAGCAACGACGGATCCCACTGTGCCCTTGCATCGCCACGTTCAAGGGTGGAAACTCTGCAGAGTAACAAGCACAGAGACAGAGTCCAATGGATGATTTTGTTCCGGCCGACGACAACCAGAAAACCACCGAGCATGCGAGCTTTCGTCTGGTGAAAGGAGTGGCGCGGGCCTCGTTCGACTTTGACCCATCGTCGTACATCAGCTCACACAGAGTAACACTGTCGTATCTTGCATCTCTCCAATTCGACAAACATCTAGTAACCATTACCTGAAAAGCGTCATCAATACCGTCCAGTCTCCATCTCACCGGCCTCTTCGGACCTCGGATACGTCATGCATCGGGACTAACAATGGCAAACTCCATTGACACGGCGAAGCCTTGTGAAAACTGTTGCAAACATGTGACAGTTAATTCAAGAAACCAATGACCAATTCATACCCCTCTTCGACATTTACATAACAAACCGAATTGAGGCAGCCTTGCACAACAACAGTATTCATCATTGCTCCCGTCGTCCATTACAACCATCTCGGTAGGACATGCGGATCTTACCATTGTGCGATCTGCCGGCCAACTGTCTGTAGCCAGGACCCCGTTCCACGGCAACTTTGAATTATAGCCGCAATCTCAACTCTTAGGTTTTCCCAAGAGTCGGGCCCTTCTTTTTTCTATGCCGTGCTTCCCAAATTGGAGGCCGAACGTGGCTGGGGTTGTACGACATCCAACCAGTCTACTCACCGCTCTTACTGTGCAATTCTCCAAATAGATTTAACAGCGGCCAATTCTTAGGGCAAAGAACACAGCCTCCAAGAGCTGTGTAATTGTGTATCGCGAGGTTTTGCCACCAGCGTTGAGCCTCGGAACTCTCCTTCGCTCGACTCTCTTGATCCCCAGACGAAGGAATCTGTGCGGACATGGCTGATTCTATGATTGAGTGTTTGAATGAGAAAGTGTCCCAAGATCTTGCCGAGAGAGAACAGGCAATGAAATTGCAGAAACATCGACCAACCACGTACATAGCCAGCCAGGAACCAGGAACCAATTGTCATTCATGGAGAAATAGCAAAGGCACTATGTCGGTGTGGGCGTTTAGATTCGTTCTAATGTTCTATAGCCGCCAGCGACGTCATGATTGGCACGCATGAGACGTAAATACTGGGTCTGGCAGCCATCTTTGAGGCAATGATGTGCCGTACAAAACGCAGTTTTGACGATCAAAAATGGGCAGAATTGCAAATTCCCCTTAACACGACGCGCGGCGACCCGAAAAACTGGTGATAAACCCTCAATTACATGAACTGGCTGAGCTGAATTGGTAGGTGATGGCGGGGGTCCAGCTACGTGTACACATCTGTCTATAACTTACTTATACACTCTGAGATAGCAGCGCAACGTTGCAATTAGCAACAACTTCATTGAAGATAGATTATTGGAGTAGTAGCAGAAATGCAAGGCCAACCTCAGTATCAGGACTCGTCAGAGTATCCTCGTCCGGATTTCCAGCGCACCGGGTCACGCTGGCTGTCACTCAACGGCCCTTGGGACTTTCTATTTGACGATGACGACGTTGGCTTAAGCCTGCGATGGCAACAGTCTGGTTTGCCTGCTCAAATTGCTGTCAAGAAGACGTTGAAGAAGAATGAGACCGGCAGCCAGTCTGAAAGCGATACCATCACTCAGCGCATTGCGGCCGGGACACAAAATCTACTCAAAGACAACCTCTTTTCACGGGACTCTTCGGGGAAAGTTAACCACAAGCGTCCAATTGCTGTCCCTTTCGTTTTCCAGTGCCCTGCGTCGGGCATTAATGAGCGCGGCATCCACGAGGTGCTCTGGTATGAGCGGACTATCTCAGACTTGCGGGACAAAACCGAACGGCAAGAGGGCCACCGTCTTCTGCTTAGATTTGGCGCCGTGGACTATGAGGCCTCTGTTTGGGTCGACGGAAGTTTTGTCGGTAGCCACCGGGGAGGCCATGTCCCGTTCCAGCTTGACATCACGGATGCTGTTGATGCAAATACTGGTGGCGATCACCGATTGACAGTGCGTGTCTTTGATTCAGCTTATGATTTGACTCAGCCGCGGGGGAAGCAATATTGGGGTGCCCAACCGGAGAGCATCTTCTATACTCCCTCTGGCGGAATCTGGCAATCCGTATGGCTAGAAGTTGTGCCTCCAGCACGAATTGCAGATAGTAGCTATGGAACTGTAATCCGATCGAATGATATCCATGCTGGGGATGTTCAGTTCGAGATTGCAACACAGGGTTTACAGGCAAGTCGTGGATATGTCGTCGAGGCAGAGGTCAATTTTGGAGGCCAACTCGTCTCCAAGTCTCCCAAAGTTGACGTTAAGGAAGGATCGGCTAAGTTCAGCTTGAGCGCCCGTCTCTCAAAGGATAGTTTTTCTGCTCTTCCCGAGTCAACACTGAAGGATGCACCATTGAGCGACGTTTCTTGCTGGCGAGACGGCGTCGCACTTTGGTCGCCAGAGCATCCTCAGCTGTACGATCTAACAGTTAGACTATTTGATTCATTTTCTGGCAGGGAGGTGGACGAAATCAAAACAACAACAGGAATGCGCTCAATACAATGGTCCAACGGCGACGGTCTGTGGAGACTGAATGATGCTCCTTACTTTCAGATGCTGAACCTGGATCAAGGCTACTGGCCAAACTCGTTCCTAACTCCAGAGTCTACCTACAGCCTAGAGGTGGACATTGAGTGTGCAAAGAAGATGGGCTTCAACGGCTGTCGGAAGCATCAAAAAGTTGAAGATCCCCGGTTCTATTACTGGGCAGACAAAAAGGGATACTTGGTCTGGGCTGAAATGGCCAACGCCTACCAGTTCAGCCGGGAATACGTCGACCGTTTCAATCAGGAGTGGACTGAATCTGTGAAACTGGCAATCAACCATCCTTCGGTGGTGACGTGGACGCCAGTTAACGAGAGCTGGGCATATACATCACTCAAGGATAATACCGAGCAGCGCAACCACATACGCTCTCTCTATTACTTGACCAAGTTAGTATCATCGCCTTACTCCCCTTTTTAAGTGGTAATACAGCGAGAATCATGAATACTGACAAAATTCCCAGGACGTTGGATCCCACCCGGAGCATCAACGACAACTGCGGCTGGGAACACGTTGTTACCGACCTCTCCACCTTTCACGACTACAGCGACGGCCCAGAACTAGAGAAGACTTGCGCTGATTTAGATGCCATTCTCGGTCCCAAAGCTGGACGAGACCTTTTCGTTGGCGAGATCCCCAACGTCGACAAGGGTACCTGCCACACCCCTGGAGCTCCCATAATATGCTCAGAGTGCGGCGGCATCAATATTGCGCTAGCTAAGAAAGGCGACGGCGAGGAATCGCGAGATTGGGGCTATACCACTGCGGCAGATCCCGAAGATCTCTTGAAGAGGGTCGAGAGGGTTGTCAAGGGTGTTGCGGGTGGAGGGTATTGCTGCGGGTTTGTATACACACAACTGTAAGTCTTGAGTACTATATGATGTTGAGTTCTTGAACTTTGGCTAATGTTGGTAGGACGGATATTGAGCAAGAAACAAACGGGCTGTATACATTTGATCGACAGGAAAAGCTGGATCCGGCAAAAGTCAGGGCTGTTATGGAAGAGGCGGCGCAGATGTTTTATAAGAGGGTCAAAGGGTAATGGATTGCGCATCATTAAGTAAAAGAAATCGCATTGCCATTGATGCAGATGTTAAAAATCTAGAAGGGTACCGCCTCTGTGAAGAGGCGCTCATGTCCCAGCTTGTAGAGATCTATCCAAAGTTATGTATGTATCCCTGGTCCAACTCATCCTGTAACCCTAGAAAACACACAGTCTGAGAGGCTATCCGGAAAACCCTCTGAAATATTGCAGCCTGAAAACCAATCTGAAAATCGCAACCTGAAAAGAATAAATGGATACCTCCGGCAGTCCAGAACAAAGGAAAGAAAGATGATAACGTAAATAAAAGGATAATATCCGACCGTGTGAATAGGATGAAAACAATACCATCCAGTAGTATTCGTCTATATGTCCGTTGTGATTAGGTGAAAGGGGAAGAGGGAAAAAAAAGGGAGAGAAAGAGATAGTGAAAAGGAGGTTTCATGTCCACAAGCCTCCTCTTTCCGCTCCTTGAGTAGAATGAAGGGAATGAATAACTCGATGACGTTATTTTACAGTCTGCTTTCATCGAGGTTTTGGGGTCGATTATTTCTGTGACTGTTTCGGTGCGGGTTTCTGGCGGGGGGCAGTTCGTGAGCCCTGGGTGATTTGGCGTAGTTTGCGGTTTTTGTTCATATTTACTTTCATGTTGTTGCCCTTGTGCTATTCTCCCATGAATCCATTAGCATTTTGGCAAATGAGAAGAATAGGGGGGGTAAAGCAATGAAACTTACGCCTAGTTCTCCTTGGGGGTTATTGGCAATACGGAGTTTCCAGCCGTCGCCTGCAGATAGGAGAGATTTGACGAGTTGTTTTGATTTCTGTGAAAAGTTGTCAGTTACTTCTTTCCCGAGGGTTCTTTGCAAACGGGAGTCTTGAGCACAGACGACTCACCCTCAGAGCATAACACATTGCCTCTACGCGCTGCGCAAACGAATCGTAAGCCTCCTAAGCTCCGTCGGCGCCGCACCAGTGCGGTATCTGGGTGATTCCCTGTTGGGACTGGACGGCAGCCTCCTAGAATTTGCAAACGAAGGGTCAGCGTGCTTCCTGTTTCTCACGAGACTGGGGACGTTCGTGAGCCGATTCAACGACTACTTACAATGAGGTCCCAACAAATCCACTCGATTGTCTGATCGCTGAGCAAGCGGCCCAGAATCTTCTTCTGCTGGTCTTGGAGGGGCGGGAGGATGGATTCGAGCTCCTCCTGGCTGGGCCGCATATCGTCGAGCGAAATGTCTGTGCCTGCGTCATCACTTCCGGCCTGTTTACGACGCATGCTGTCCATGATTCGGTTGCGCTCCTCCGTCTTAAGAGCTTGCGGCCACTCTCTAAAATGCGACCAGTCATTGATGGCGTCAAATAGATTTCTGATGTAGATCATCTTGTCATCATCGTTGATGGGAAACGTATCATCAGTGAAGGGAAAGCTACAGCTTTCTCTAGGCTTCCGGTACAGCTCGAGAAGTCTCTGTAGTTTCTTCCTGGCCACATCAACGCTGTGGAAATAGGCTTGATAAATGCCCGTGGGTTTCGACTCGCTGTCCTTGTGAATCTCAAAGTCTTCACTGTTGTCGACCTTTGTCGTAAGCTGGGGCTTGATGACGCGTTTCTTAGGGGCAACGGGGCTCTTTTCGAGGTCAGCGACCGAGATGTTGCGTTTGCGGGCTGACGATGGAAGAGAAGATGGAGGCGAAATGACAGAGAGGGGAGACGGCGGGTTTAGAGACTGGTCGAGTGGTTGCGGAATCATGGATGTCGGCATTGGCTCTCCAGTTTCACGGACTGGCATCGTTATCGAAGCTGTTCGTCCTGAATCTAGTCTGCCAAACGGTCGAAAATAGACACCGCCGGGCGACACTTCAGACACTGGCTGCTGAGTTGAACGATTCGACGCTTGGTTTCCCGCTATCAGGGGATGAAGAGCCACGTTCGGATCGCAGATGGAGTCTGAAGCGCCATCTACACCCCGAGGAGTATAATAGGAGATTCCAAACGGATCGCCATCGTCATCGAAGTTGGCCACGTCTGCACGAGGAGGAAACGGTCCCGACTCTGGCCAGGGCAACTGGGCTTCGTATTCGCTGCTGATGTTGTCGGCGCCGTACCCCATCAGATAGGCTGGCGCGCCTCCGTATTCGCTGTTGAGGAGTAGACTGGGAGACGATTCTGAAGCAGCACACCACGGAGGCGCCGAGGTGGAATTGGGAGACCAGGGGTTGTAGTGGACGTCTCTAGCCAACTCACTGTATCCAGTCAGCACTCAGCCTCTCAGGCTGCTAGGTTCGACTACCTACAAAGGAAATTGGTCCTCGTAGCACTCTTTGATGAGCGGAGATCGCTGAGTACAGATGAGGGATGTGCCGTCGTGGAAATGTCCAGGGCGATGCTCATACGAAGAGGTTGAAAACGCACTGGTGTCGTGTTGACTGAGAGGAGCGACACTGGTCCCGTTCGTGACATTGTACGCCTCCATCATTTCCCTGTCGCCATCAGTGGAGGCCAGCTTGTAGTTGGCTTCTCGGGTCTCCATCACGGCTCAGGGAGAGATTTCAGGGAGAATGGTGTCGTCGTTGTCGTTGGCCCTATCTCAGCACGTTCGGCAGACACAGCAGAATCAGGAGAGAAAAGTAGAATTCCAAAAAGAAAGGGAGAAGGTGCTCTAAATATCAGATTGAATTGAGGGTGGAGATGGAAAGTAAGAGCTGAGATGGAAGATGGAGATGCAGCTGGCGACGGGCGACGGGAGCAGCGGCTGCAGAAACGCGAGGGCAGGCTGTCAGCTGAGGCTCTCGATATGCCGCGTCTTCGTTTGTGCTGGCAGGTGAATCAAGCAGCTGCGGTCTGTTTATGAACTGGTAGATTGAAAGCGGGAAGTAAACCTGCATGGCCAGTTGAGGCATCAGTTGAAGACGCAAACACAAACCGTGCTCATGGGAGGCATCATCAAGATCAGCTGTCTCAGCACGGACAACAGCTGCCCACTCTGCTATCCGTTATCCATATCTTCTCCTCTGGACCTCCCACTCTGTGAATTTTGCACATCTCTGATGCAGCTGTCACTGGGGAGCGACGGCTGTCAGCATCCCGCCATGGGAGAAGAAGGCGGCTGGCTGCATAATAGGGCTTCCATGGGATGCCGCCGTTGGGACGCTGTAACTTGCACGGAATAGAAGGGTATCAGCCCGTAGCCGTTTGAAGGAGAGAAGAAGAAGAGTTGACTGCTTGTCTAGTTTCTACATTCTGCAGTTTCTTCCAATTTCCCTTCCCTTTGCCTCTCCTTCCGTTTTCTCTCTTCTCTCCTTCCCTCCTCCAACCCTCCTCCTCCTTTCCCCTCCTCCTTTTTTTTTCTCTCTGCCTCCGAGTTCTTCGACAGAGTCGGCTACATTAAATCCACCGATCAATCTCTCGTATTCATGGCGGTTCGTTTGCGGAATTCGAATCAGCGGAAGCTTTCCATGCTCCCCCCCCACGACAAGCTCGGCAATGAAGCCGAAATCACCAACCATTTGAGTTTGGCAATGGCATCAACACTCAGTAATTGGGCAACTTGGGAATATGACTATCAAGTATGACTATCGAATATCACCACTATCTCTCGCCATCACGGCTTCGGTCGGTACTCCAAGTAACTGAAAGCCGCGGCTACCCTCCCACTCTGGCTTTGATTGCAAAGGTTTAGACGGTCAGCTTTGGCGTTTCATCTGGACCAGCCTTAGCTTCGGCCGGGATCTAAACATGGCAACGGAGACGGAGACATTGATAGATTGCCTAATCGAACTATTTGTCTACCGTGTGTGTCATTGGAGAAGCAGCTGAAGCTAGGAATCGACCCACCGCTTGCTTCCCACGGCAAACAGCAGATGACCGAGGTGTCGTTGAGCCGTGATCATCCAGCTCAACTCTGCAGATTGGCTGCTAACAAGCGCCACTCCCACGTGTCGAAAGGGCACCGCTGCAACCCTATGACCAGAGAGACGGTGTCTGGCTCTACAGTAGGCTGTACCTGCGTTCCATTCTTGGAAGTCTTGGGAGCAATAGGCATGGTGGTATTCACAAGCTGTTTGACTCGTGGCAATCCGGGGTGGTGGAGATGCGGGGAGACATTCTGGGGAAGCGAAGTTGCACGTCCACTAACGACTGTCGCCCTCTTTGTGTTGTTTAAGTTTGAGCCAATCCTGATCCCACAAGGCGAATTGCAAGACGCATGAGTCGCCAGTCGACGTTTCCATATCACAGCAACAAAGAAGGCGCCCCACCTTAACGCCCTCCAGGCAAACTGTTGGCGGATTTATTGATTTCTGATCGTGGCCAAAGACCACTAACTCCAGACTTGTGGATAAGACGGGGGGGCAAGTCCGGACCGCTCGAACGGCTACTCCAATTCCCCAACCACGAGACGCTGCGGAGAGAGATTACATAGGCAATAGGGCCTAGGAGTAGGGGAGGAGGATGGCTCGAACAAGAGCTAAGGAGGCTAGATTGGCTGCTAAAAGACGTCCGTCAGCACGCTGTTTGAAGCCCGTTAAGACCAATCTGGGAGCGAAAACCCGGGGAAATGGGGCATGGAAGGACAATGGACTTATGGCTGAGGTTCCTTTTCGCGGCGGGGATGGCTTGGCGTGCAGAGCCAATGGCAGAAGATGCCTCGGGAAATTTACAAGCCGCTCACGACTTGTTTGGGCTTGGTGTTGTGCGCACGCAAGTCGTCGACATGGATATTCGATCCCTGCCAATAACGTCGACGGGCAAGCACATTACAGTAGGCTGCTTCTCCTCAGCTCAGATCAGCTCCCTATCAGAGTCCCCCAACGCATCCGACTTTCTCACGCCATCTCCACACAACAAAGACAGTCGGCAGTCGGTGAATCTGGGGCACCGTGACAGCAACGACGCTGAGCGTGGGGATCCCTGGTCAGAGACAAGGATGCGGAGGAAGAGCGGCTCCACAGGCGCCACGATCTGCCAGGATGCCTTACGCAGCTTGACTAATGTGGCCCGGATGGCGAAGACGGCAGCCAGCTGGAGCAAAGTCTTACAGCAGACTGGAGTTAGAGTCAGAGTCCGTGGACGCCGTGGGCGGTCCGAAATAGTCGGCTTGCTCCTCTTGGACGACGAGACGGCGGCCCACCCCGTCGCTCGCTTGTTGGACGAATGCCAGTGGCTGCGACTAAGAAGAGCCTAGCCCTGTTGACTTGGATTTACGACAATGCGACAATATCCTGGGGAATTGGGAAGCACGAGCACACCAGCTGCCGAGTCCGAGTACAAATAGGGTCCGGCAGATCCCTCTTGTCTCTTGTGTTCCACTCGCTTGTTCCCTCGTCTTGCCAACGTCCAACGTCGAAGCCTGTGCTTCCTCTCCCTCCACTATTTCACGTGGGCTTTGCCCTTATTCTCAGAGTTCCAGCTGAGAAAAGAAGAAGAATTTCATTTGTTTTGGGAATAGGGAGACGCTCGTCATTCAATTCGTCCTCCAACACAGACCGCAGCAATGGATGAAAAGCACAGCGGCTCGGGTCGCAACTCGACCGATGTCCGTGACACCGAAGTGCCATTTGCTGCCGACGAGGTTGTTTGCCCGCCGCACACAACTGAGCGGCGCCTAATGGCAAAGATCGACATGCGAGTCGTGCCGTTTCTCTGCATCATGTACCTGCTTGCATTCCTGGGTGAGTTGCATGTGCATATACACTCATGTTATGTCATGTCATGTCATACATATCATACTAAACATCTATTACCATTCACTAGATCGTGTCAACATTGCCAACGCAAAGCTGTTTGGCCTCGCTGGTGATTTGGATCTCGGCACTGGCGACAAGTACAACACGGCTCTGGTCATCTTCTTCGTGCCCTACTGCATCTTCGAGGTGCCCTCCAACATCCTGCTCAAGAAATTCAAGCCCCATGTCTGGCTGTCCATCAACATGTTCCTCTTTGGCTTTACCACCATGATGCAAGGCCTGGTCAAGAGCTACGGCGGCCTGCTCGCCACGCGCTTCTTCCTCGGCCTTTTCGAGACTGGCATGTTTCCAGGAGGTACGTTTCTCGCAATCATGCTTTTGGTGTCGCGTTGTGTGGTCTCAAGCTAACCAGTGTAACTTTTATTTAGCCTTCTACCTCATTGGCATGTGGTATAAGCGATCTGAGGCCCAACGACGTTACTCCTTCTTCTTCAACAGCACGACCCTCGCCGGTGCCTTTGGTGGTCTCCTTGCCGCCGCCATTGGCAAGATGGACGGCCTGCGTGGCTACCACGGCTGGCGCTGGATCTTCATCATCGAGGGTGGTCTCACCGTCTTCGTCAGCTTCTTCTTCTTCTTCCTTCTGCCAGATTTCCCTGAGGAAGCCAAATGGCTTACTGAGGACGAGCGCGTGTACGTCGCACAACGTCTCCGCGTCGACCAGGGCACCGGCTCTGGCCACGTGAAGAAAATGACGATCAAGGATATCCTGAACGTGTTCAAGGACTGGAAGGTCATCGCCGGTGGCTTCATGTACTTTGGCCTCATCGTCCCCGCCTACGGCTATGCCTACTTTGCTCCCACGATCATCTCGACCTTCCACTACAACCCCATTGAAACTCAGCTGCGCAGCGTCCCACCGTGGGCCGCCGCTTTCGGCTTCTCTCTTCTCATTGCCACCCTGTCCGATAGATTGCGCCACCGATTTGCGTTTGCCATTGTCAGCATGTTCATTGCCATTGCTGGCTTTGCCATTCTTCTCGCCGAGCACAGCAACAAGGACGTCCAGTATGGTGCGCTATTCCTCATCACCTCTGGCGCATACACTGCCATGCCCATCGTCGTTTGTTGGTTCAACATGAATCTGGGAAGTCACACTCGCCGTGCCGTCGGCAGCGCATGGCAGGTTGGCTACGGTAACCTAGGAGGCATCATTGCAGTCTTCATCTTCCTGACTAAGGATGCGCCTAAGTTCACTACAGGCTACAGCGTATGCCTTGCCTTTACAGTCATCTCCATGATTGCATCGACCATTTACGGAATTGGCTGCTTGATGGCCAATAAGCAGAGGGACAACATGACTGAAGTCCCCGACCTTACAGAGGAAGAGAAGACAGAGCTGGGCGACTTGAACCCCGAATATCGGTACCTGCTGTAATATTTTTGTTTTTCATTACCTATGTTATGAGTCATGAAGGGGGACCACGTTCAGAGTCTATGATTGTAATTTAATGACTAGTTGGAAATATTTAAACAGGATTGGATAATAGTTCCGAATCCATTTCTTGGCCTTCCATTCCATTTACTCGTGCATTTTACATTTACGGAGCAACAAATTGTCTGATCGCCGAGCCGGACCTGCGCAAATCCCTGCCCCGCTACGGAGCCCTCCGAAGACGGATCTAGGCCTAGGTAACCAAAATGATGAATAGGCTCCAGCTAGTTGTGAGCTGAGGGCATGGGATGCCAAGAGCGGGATTGAAATGCCGGCATAATAGCCCACAGACTCTTCGGGTAATCTTTTATTCCATTGAACAAAGGCCTCTACTAAACATCAGGGTATGTTTTTGCGAAAAGAAAGAATCGATAGTTCTGGAAACTGGAAATAAAGCAGGAAACTTCCCGGACCGTGGCGTATTTCTTTTGCGCCACAACTAAGCCAAGGTTTTGTTCTAAGGAAGAACCTAGCTTCCTGGTTCCATGTTTATCTCTTTTTGCTTGAGTCAGTTCCTCCCGCGTGCGGAGAAAATATGGGGTGGCTGGCTGGTGGCCTATTTTTTTGTTCTCTCTGGGGGGGGGGAGAGCCTAGGCCTCGGTTTCGCTGATTTTACCTTTCTTGTTCGGTGGAGACTGGGCCGAAGGCTGGAGCTCATGACTCTCTCTCTTCTTTTGGAGGGAGGGAGGATGAGGCATCATGATGCCTGATGGGGAGTAGGCGTTTTTGTTTTTCTCTATTTTTTTATATTTTGTGGTATGGGTGAAGGGATTTGCATTGCTTGATACTAGACTACATAGTTGACTTAGCACATAGAGATCGGAGAGATTGTCATACTTTTTCCTGTCACTTGTAAGTCGTAATAGAACCTTGATTTACGTGCATGAAAAATAAGCCTCTAGCTGCACCCCTATTTCGCGAAAAGGAAAGAATCAGCAATCCGTCCTCCGTATTTGGATAACCATTCCATAAAAAGCAAACGAAAAAAAATCCCTGTCCATGTGAAAAATAGCATCATAATACGAGTACCAATGACCCGAGTGTTACTGTTATCCCGGCCTTACATCTCTCGGGCGAGATTTCGTTGTGTAACATCGGTGTGCCTGGCGACTATTCCTTGGGCTGACTTAGTCCACTTCTGCTGCTACGATAGCATGCAAGTAGCCAGCTGAAAAAAAATTGTTGAATGATAAGGAGACGAATCATCTTTTGGGGAAAAAAAAGGGCTGCTGCTGATTTGGCGTGTAATTGGGGTTACACGCATGTAGACTCATGCCCGCGCGAAACTTTCCGATCATGTCCAAGTTGAGGATTTGATACCGTTTGCAAGACACAAAGAAATAGGCATCGTTAGAGACGGGGATGGCCCTTCACTTCCGATCCTGTACCGCCAAATAGCCCACCCAGAACTGTTCACTGCTTCGCGCATGCCAATTGACTGCCGCAAAGTCATTAAGGACTCTAAGCAGCGTCTTCCACGCATCCTCAGGTCTAGCCGTCGTCCGCACCGTCTCCTAGAGCATGGCAACGACGAGCTTGAACCTCTCGGTTGGTAGAAAGGCAACCTTGCACACTGTCAACACGAGGCGTACCCAGTTGTCTACGAAGCCCTGGTTGAAAGCAGCCTGCGCATGACGGAATTCGAGCACGTGAGAGACACTATCGTCTTCATGCTTGTGAGTGTTGATTCTCAGGGCTGTGGGGCGAGTGTCTCGAGTCTTGGGATGACGTGAAAGCATCTGACAGACTTGATCGAGGTCGGAAGCTGTCCAGAGAAACTTGATAGCCTTTTCGACGGCTCCTGTGCCCTTGAGGATGTTTGGGGGAAGATTTGCTTCTGCGAGGGGGCAAGCTGAAGAGTTTGTCGCATAGGCAAGGCCTGAAGCGGCGATGAGTTGGTTATGGATTTGGCGGCGGTGAGGCGAGCACAGGTGGAAGAGCAGGCTGTTTTCGAGAACGACGACGAGCGTGGCGACGCGTTGAACCTGGATAATTGTCAGATCTTGTCTCTGTTGTCCGTGGTGATGTTGTCCCTGAGTTAGCCCCTGAGCAACTCCCTGAGTGAGGGATGGAACAACAGCCGGGCTGACGTGGACGTGCAAACCGCAGCCATCGTTGATGTGCACTCTTGCTGAATGAGCTGTCCATATGGTGTAAATGGCTGTGTTGAGCCCAGGAAACAGATTGTTCGCCTCTGATTCTCGCAGGATCGGGCTGGTTAGTGCGGTGGGATGCCAAGTCTCGTGTTGACCGTGACCACTGATGTTGCTATCGGGATTGATCAGCCAGTATCTGAAGAGAGGGTTGTCCTTGGCACCGGCCTTGATCCAGGGGATGGATGATTGGGGGCTCATGATGAACATGTTGCCGTTGTGCTTGGTCTTGATGATACTTCCCCTGGGTGCCTGGGCGAGAAGCTGGTTTTCAGTCATTTGGACGTCTGCGTCTTGGTTATTGCCATTGTCATTGCTTTGGTCTTCGGCTTCAGGATAGTTCTCTTCCTTCTTGTGCTTCTCTTCAAGGAGAAACGCAGCTTGGAGACCGGCGTCTTGGAGCGCAGAGGCAAAGTAGTGGAAGCTGCGGTCGCGATCAGGCACAGTCTGCGAGGCCTGAGTATTGTCAGAGACGGGCGGGGTGAGAAACTCGAGTTCGACGACGAATTGAATACTCGTCACGAGCGACAGTCTTTCCTGAGGCTTGGGAGCGGAAAAGATGCGCATCTTTTGGAAACTGTCTGGTTGAATTGATTGGATCTGGCTGAGGAAGGGGTAGTGTCTTTTGCGTTATCTGGTACGAGATAGTTGGAACAAAGGAAGTTGAGAATTCAGATGATTTGACGACGAAGAAGACGGTATTGCTTCATCTAGATTTTGGGATGGAACGGGTAAAGAACAGGTGAGTAGGCTATCCGAGATGATGTTGAAACTTTGCTAATGTCTTCCCTAGCAATGGAAGGTGAATGGAAACTGATCGTGTACTAGGTAGTGTCGAAACAAAAACTTGCTCAACTTTGATCCGATGATTCACGGCTAGGGCAAACAGACGGACAAACAGTAGTGCCGCAAAAAAGCAAAAAAGGGGGCATTGCAGGCAGAATCGACTAGACTGAATAGTCGAAGGCACCCACGAAGTTTGTATCAAGTATAATAGCATCTTGTGCAAGGTACGTTATACTGATTTCCTATCTGTTCTCAAGCAATCATCCTATACTACTTGGTAGTAAGCAGGAAAGCTTTTGCTAATCGATGGGAGGCCGCTCGCTAAACAACGAAGTGCTCGGTACATTCTCATGAATTACACTATCACCTCGATCATTCAACTCCTAGCAAGGAATACCAAGTCAATCCTTATCCTTGAATCAAATCAAACGAATCCACAAACTCCCCATTCGTCAGCTCAAAGCCACCAATTCATCCGCAGAACGTCTCGTGATGAAGTTTCGTCATTCTCAAACATTCCCCCATCACAAACATCTTCATCAACAACCAATCCATCACCATCAGCATCATCTTAAAATCCTCCCAAGAGCAAAAAAGAACCAATCAGTAATTCCCCGACACCATTCAATTTCTCCGTCTCATCACACGATCAGCCATATTTTTCGTAACACTTCCGTAATAAGCTTCCCGACGCCCATCACTCACCGAGCATTCCTAGCAAGTATAATGCAAATCTTAACTACTGCAAGCCAAAAGGCATCGACGTTCCTGTCGGGGAGTGTCGGCAAGGTCAGGTCACACGCAGGGCTGGGCTTATTCACCGATGGCGGAGAATCGGGGAGCTGCCGAAGTGCTGGGTTGGATAATACGCGGATAAATCGCACGCCGACCAGCTTGGACTTTAAAATGAGCTGCTGTGTCTCGTGGTTTATATAATTCAGGTTCACTTGGACTTTGTTAATTCTAGTAGATAATTTTGTCAAAGGAAAGAGAGTGTCATTAAAAAAGCAGTATTAAAACTGTGGGAATATATGTACTAACCTACCACACACATACTCGCCATGTCCAAGACGGAACTCGTCACAGCAGAGACAGAGACCATCCTCCTCCAGCCAGTCTCCCCACCGGCCCCCATAGCTTCCATCCCGCGTCGATCTTCTGGTCCGGATCTCCCAGCTCCGTTCCCCGAGCACTCGGTCCACGATGCCGAATCAGCCTTACCACCTGAAAGTGCCGTCTCCACGGCCCAGAGATGGAACGATCCACCCAGGAACAAGTACCGTGTGCTGTCGTGCTTCTTCGCCTTTCTCGTCTACGGCATGAATGACGGCGCGCCGGGTGCCATGGTGCCGCTCTTTGAAAAATACTATCATCTGCCTCACTCAATCGTCTCCCTCATGTTTCTCAGCCCCATGGTAGGCTGTGTGCTTGCCTCCTTCACATCCAACCGTCTCCATGCCATAGCTGGAAGACGTGGTGTCGCACTGACGGCAACTGGTGCCTATGTCCTGGCATATTTGGGTATTTCGCAGCATCCTCCCTTTCCGGTTGTAGTCTGTCTCCTTGTATTGACGGGATTTGGGAGCGGCTTGATGAATGGAAGCTGGAATAGCTGGTTTGGAGGCCTGGTTCAAGGAAGCACGCTGCTGGGATTCCTGCATGGGTTTTGGGGCGCGGGTGCGACACTGTCTCCAATTCTGGTATGTTGCGCACACCTCTCTCGAATGTTGTGAGTTTTGTTGTATTCATGCGGGTTATTTCAGATATCCAGAATTGCGACCAAAGTGGAAAATTGGTGGATCTTTTACTGTAAGTGATATCCCAAGTCAACGTTGTCTTTGTTGCTGCATCGAACTGACATAATCTAGGTCTAATGGTGAGTTGAATCGCTGTGTTTCGTATAGAAGAACTGTCGGCTCACATGCTCTCATCTATCTAGATGAGCTTGGCTTGTCTTGCCTGTATAGCCGTAACGACCTCATTTTGGGATGATACTGGGTCGGGATTCCGTCGACAGAACGCGACTCCGTCGCCCAATGCACAAGCAGGGACTCTCAAAGTCTTGAAAAATAGGGTATTATCCCACTTTGGTTGTGGAACCAGGTTGATGTAAAACTGACGCCGACTAGGTGACTTTGACGTTCTCTCTCTTCATGGTTCTCTATGTGGGATCTGAGGTCACTATCGGAGGTTGGCTTCTGACTTTTATGATGAACGTCCGCAACGGCTCGCCCACGGCGTCCTCTCTAGCTACTTCGGGTTTCTGGATTGGTCTCACGGCTGGCCGCTTCGGACTGGGCTGGATCACCGGATATGTGGGAGAAAAGGTCATGGTGACGATATACCTGCTCAGTGCAATCGGACTGGAGCTTGGTGTGTGGTTCGGCAAGGAGTTTGCAGTCAGCGCTGTCATGGCTGCGCTTGTTGGAGTATCAATCGGAATGCTTATGCCCTCAGTGAGTTGCCTGACTCGTGCTCCAGACACGCTGGGATTGTTTTGACTCGAGGAAAGAGAATTGACAACAGCATGTTTAGGGAATCCGTGTCATGACCAAGCTGTTGCCGCCAGAAAAGCACCTTGTCTCCGTTGGCTTTGCGACAGCGTTTGCCGTGTCTGGATCTGCCGTGTGCGTTTTCCCCGTCTTAGTCCATACATCTTCACTGGCGTCAGACTTGTGGCTAACACACTTTTCATCATACAGCTTTCCCTTTGCTGTCGGTGCGCTTGCTGAAGCGTATGGCGTAGAAGTGCTTCAACCCGTCGCCCTGGCGTTGTTTGGATTACAGTTGGTGCTATGGCTGTTCATCTCGAGAGGGAAGTTCAAGGTCTAGATGACCAGATCCATCGGACCGTCGCTACTGAAGGCTGAAACAGCACTCATAGTATATCGTATAAGTGCCGATGCTCCTGGCGGAACTCCGCAGCCCCTTGACGAGTTGACAAGCCACTGCATGGCACATCGGCATTGGCTTGGATGGATCGGAGATGGACTTTAGAGACGCCGCCCAAAGGCCGCCCAGATTCAGTGGTGGATCAGGTAAGCCCACCAGAAGGGCGATTTTGACGACAGCAAAGGCGCATCAGAATGGAGGCCAATGGAGGCCAGCAGAGAATCGGCGGCCGCTGACTCGCTGCTATTTGCGGCGACCCCGCCATAGCGCCCCTCCTTTGAATTCCGAGATGGGCAAAATGATTTTGCATTTGTCTGACTCCACTGCGTTTCTCCAACTTTACTTAAGAGCCGCCGTTCGCTTTTGTAGATGTAGTTTGAAGTTCCTCAAGTCCGCAATCATCTGTGTCTTTAGTTGATTTGAATTTTTGAGAATATATATAAACCCAAGCAAAATGGCGACTGTTCGACACGCGTACAAGGAGGGTAGGCTCATTCCCTCTTGTGCAATTGGCAACGTGAGAGGCATGATAAGAATGATCTGCTAACATGAATGCGCATTCGCAGATGTGCCCACAATCCTGGGCTTCATCCAGGATCTTGCCGACTATGAAAATGAATCCGATGCTGTCAAGGCGACTGTCGAGACTCTGGAGAACACAATTGCCTTTGCGCCATCGGGTGTTGTCAGCCCCCAGAACTCACTGCCCGTGACTGAGAACGTCTCAGCAACTCGTCCTTCGCGCTGTTTCCTCATCTTCGACGAACAAGGCAAAGCCGCGGGAATGGCGCTCTATTTCTACAACTATAGTACATGGCGAGCCAAGTCTGGTATCTACCTGGAAGACCTTTACGTCGACCCCTCATACCGCGGCAAGGGATACGGCAAGAAGCTGCTGTCCGCGCTGGCCAAGGAGGTTGTCGCAATGGACGGCGGTCGTCTGGAGTGGTCGGTGCTGAAGTGGAATGAGCCGAGCATCAAGTTCTATGAGCTCATTGGAGCCACCGCAATGAACGAGTGGGTGGGGATGCGTGTTGATGGACCGACGCTGAACAAGGTTGCCAACCTGACCGACTAAATACCGTATATATTCTGCATTTAGAAACCGGAAATAAAAAAAGTTCATGTCTTCACGATGACGGTGTCTTTTGCTTTTTACGACCGTTCTCATCCACGCCTTCGAAGATGTCGAATTGATGCTTGGCCGCTGGAGGGAGCCGTGATTGGATGCTACCCCACGTAAATGAGTATTTGAGTGTGTTGGGATCCTGTGTCATTGTTGGTGTAAGTTGCCATGCTCTGGTGTAGGCTCTCTGAAACCATCTCGTTGACAGATTGCGATCGCGATCCTTGACGCTGTATGGGCCGCTGTCTTTTTGGCCAGTCCGCCGCTGTTGCTTTAGTGATCTCGGCTTTTCGACAATGGCCGTCGGCTTTGTAGCATAGTCTTTCCAGTTCCATCTTGTCTGTGCTGTTATCTCTTCCGTCGCCTCCAAAGAATTTGCAAGTGGGCGCCTTTCTGGTATCTGCCATTCGCCCCTCTCCTGGCCTCCGTTGCTTAGCTCCTTGAGCATCTCCCATTCACCCCTGCCCAAAGGAGGCATAATTTTGTCGGCATTTCGTCGCCACCAGTTGGCCCTTTTCGTCTGCTTCAGATTTTCTCCGGGTGGTTTCCCCCAAATAGTCTCTTTAGGAATGAACTGGTCCGGATCAAGTGTCTTAACCGGAGTCCCAGGCCAGCTGGCCGTACCCTTTGTGTCTCTTTGCTGCTGTCGCTGCGATTGCAGAATTCTCATAAGCTTCTGTTGGTCCCATTTCTCGAAAAATGCCTTTTTGACTTGGACAGTGGAATCCGTTGTGGCATGTGTCGTTGAAGAAGAAGCCTTGTTGGCTTCGCTGCTTCTCCTTGCTGAATCAAGAGCTTCTTCGAGAGCGCTTGAATCTTTGGGGCCTTGCGGAATCACAAATTGTGCCATTAGTTCTCGTCGCCTACTTCCTGACCTCCCAAACCCTTTGGAAATCAAGTTCTCCATTGCTGCTTTTTCGCCGCTATTGGCAGCTCGCAGCGTTCGCAGAGCCGTGTAGGCTCGAGCAAGATGAGCCTTTGCACGCGTGTCATATTTGCGATGACGATGGAAACGATCTTGAATTGTAGACGCAATCTCAGCTCGAAAGGCTGGGGGAAGGTAAGAGCATTCTCGGAGTAGATGACGGTAGAGCTGAACTGGTGAAGGTGACGTGGGAAGAGGATATGACGGGGCAGGCATACTGAATGGCAGAAGTCTAGGCTCTCATGAGCCAACCAAAGGGAACAGAATTATGCCTTGGGAAATCGAAGAATCCAGTGTGCTTTGTAGATGGTGGAGCAATGAACGAATGGAGCTTCTAATATGCCAGTATCTTATCGCAAGATTTGGGAAAGATTCAATCGTGATTGGTTAAACCCCGGCTGATTTTGAATTGGAGTCGCAACGAACAATACTCCCTTTGGATCATTAATAAGTCATTTGCAACTGAAAAACTGGAATGATTACGATAATTAATTATTTTTTATATCTCATTTTACTATATCGTTATAGCTAGTATCTTATGCCATCTAGTTTCCAAGCTGTATCAACTACAGCGATATCTCCAAAGCTCATCTCTTGGATGTTTTTTCTCTCATCATTATATATATGCTATGAAAAGTTGCAAGCTATGCGAAGCCAATTGGCTACTCTAAGGCAACTGACTTACTCTGTCCTTGTAAGTTGCCTCTGCTCTCGTCCAAACGCCCTCGGTATCACGGCGGTCCAAGGTGAGTAAGGCTGGCAGCAACAGTTCAGAATACTCATCAGAGGATTCACGTGGAATCAAGGTTGGAAGGTGATCAATGGCAATAATTCTCAGCTCTGGATCATTGACAGGCTTGGAGGTTGGAATCGTAGGCTTGTCGAAAGTGGACCAGGTTGAGTAGATGGGGATAGGGTTGTTAGGACTGCGTAGTTGTTAGTGATATTAGAGCCAGGATGTCGACAGTAATGGTGGCAACCAACCTATTCGGGTCACATGAAACATCGCAGATGACTCGTAGCTTCCTGTCCGGGGTCGCAAGAGAATCAAAAGTGACGAAAGGGGGAGTGGGGTTAGGTCCGAGATAGACGCAGTTGACGAAAATGTCCGATTCCGCAACCTACAAAAGTTAATACGAAAGATATTAAATGAACAGAGAGAAGAGCATACCTCTTTATACGGGCCTGGCTTGGCAGAAGTTTCTTGTAGGTCCCACTTCAGGATAGATTCGTCGTCAAGTCCGGCCTCACGGCAAAACTGAACAGCTCCACTACCACAGCGTCCCAAAGCTCCGATAACAATAACACGGGGAGCTTGGCCGTTGTTGGCACGAATAGCCGGCTCAAGCACAGACTTAACATGTGAAATCAAAGCAGGAGCATTCTCGAAGAGAGGCACTTGGGGTTGTGTGACACCAGGATTGAGGATTTGGTGAGCCCAAGAGATGAACGCCACGGCAGTGCCTGCGTAACCGGCCCAATAGCCAAAAGCTGCGATTCTTCGATTATCCGAGTTGACGAGAAATTCCAAGTCGTAGAGGGTACCGCCAGCTCGTGCAAAGCGAGAAAGTGAAGGAGCCCATCCGGTCTGCTTCTTGAAGATGTGCTGGAAGTGGATGTATGAATGGGGCAGGTCGATGTCGTCCTCAGGAAGTTCCTTGAGGCCAAAAATGATGTCTTCCTTGGGGGCCTTGACCCACGATCCAGCAGGCACTAATTCAGCACCAGCTTCTGCGAATTCTTCATCGTTGTAGATACGTTCCGCCGATCGCTCGACGCGAACGATGTAGCCAGCGTCGAGGAGAGCCTTGGCAGTCTTGGGCGACACTATTCCAATTGTTAGACATGTGATGCGACGCAAGGTTAACGCAAGGTTGGCGCAACGTACAAGGCGAGCGACGCTCGAATGGCTTAGTATCAGCTCTCAGGTGGATGACGGTAGGCATCTTGGGCGCGAATTGATGCTCGTGCTGTGTGTATGATGTAGGGAAAAAACGAATTGAATGAAATACAGACTTTGCAAGGCAAAAGAGGTTAATATCTAGTAGATACAATCGGCCTTCTTGAGTCACAATCGCAGCGATGGTGGGGTAGCAAAAGTGAAATGGCGGGGCAAAAGAGGCCGTATCATCACGTGCAGCGGCCAATTGACTCTTTGACAGCTCCGACAACGCTTCACTGTTTGTTTGCACTCGATTTAGCGGGAGGGTCTTTCGATGCGCTTTTAAGCATCAGCCATTGGGCAACCAACGAGCCTTGTTGGTTCGTTGGGCTATTGCGCAACGATGCGGCATTTCATGAAGAATCTTGTTCCATTCATGTGTATGTATCTACAAACCAGACATAATGTAACCTTGATAGGCATCTGCTATGAAGGTACTTGATACAGCATCCAAGGTCTGTGTTGTACCAGGTAGCCAGCTGTTGAATCAACCATTGCAGCTTACTGTATAATATGCCGTCCTCGTATCAAGAGGACCTGGATCTTACGTATGATCAAGATGACGAAGAGTTTTGGTACAAATGAACAAGGCACCCAATTGTAAGAGCCGATGATGACATCCCGCTCTTTGGCCACTGTATACCGTCGTATCGGCCGTACATGTGGCTCGTCAGCTGTCAACACCCATCTGCACACTGCAAATGCACAACTCTTTGCCGTGATTGGCAGAGAGACCGAGTGTTGACAGTAAACAAAAACGTTGAATGGCCCTCCAAAACGGCGCCACTCAAAGCATCTTTAACAAAACAAACATGGAACAGTCTCACATCAAGTCAGAAGCAAGCCCAGGGTTATTGAACCCCACCATGATCCATCTCACTGGCAATTAAAGTCCAAAATAAGGGTCGCTTTTGTCGCGTGGCGCGACACGCACGACACGAAATCACGAAACCGACACGTCGCCGGCGATTCAATTAATTGAGTTCAGGTTGCAATGCAATACACGCGCACCGCATCGAAATTGGCATTTTCAATTTGCAGACCAAGTACCTCGTGCTAGTGCTCGTACCTCGTACCTCGCACAGGCAATATTTCCTGCAGTGCAGGTCTGATGTACATACGGGGAAAGCCTTATGCATATGCCTCTGTGTCTGTTCCGTTCCTTTTCAGGCCCCCACACATCATTTTCATTGCATCACGGCCTTTGATCCTTTTTCGTGTTCTGTGCTCCTTGCTGCGTGATCCGTGCAAAGTGTCCAGCCTAACCTAACCTTTACGGAGGCCCTGTAAGGTTTCGGAACCTTCCACCTGTAGCCCTTTGTTCTGATTCTGAGACCAAAATCCTCAACTCGCGTCCTCGCTTCGGGATTTCTTTTCCCTCCACAACCACGAGACAAAGTGCATCGTTAATCTGCAGCCGTGATTCCGCTGTTTCATTCGTTGCAATTCTGCAAAGCGGAGACATTGCCGACCCCCTCTCGGCAGAAGTAGTAATAATAGTTACATACCGGAACTGACCTTGACCTTGCACACAATCTTTGCTGCAGATTTGCTGCTTGTGTTGGTGCTTGCTTGTTACCCTGCCAGCAACCCACGGCGGTCTCATTTCGCTTCCAACACCGGCCTCGCTCAAACCCTCCGACAGATCAACAGCTTTGCGACAAAGCAAACGTCGAACAGAACAAAAAGAACAAGCAAAAGGCGGCGACGCAACTTTGGATCCGGCGCGCATCAACTTTTTTTCTCGAGCCAAGTATATGGATTAGACTTTGGGTTGGGAGAGCTCGCTAGTGCCACCATTTGTCGTGTCCAATCTCGTGCGACAATCGCTGACCGGCATCAACCTCAACCTTTCCTCGACAAGCCAGGCAACACTCACACTCCGCCATGCCATCCGCGTCGCAATCGTCGCAACAGTCCTTCACAATGAGCCAGCAGTCACAAACAGGGCGTGCGGCCTCATTTAACCGCGGCTACAATGGCGGCGTCGACGGGCCTCAAATCTACTCGGTATGCATTCCCGCCATATGCCGACGCAGCGCTTCGGGGCGAGAGATGGCCTGCTCCCCGCCATTTCGAGCTATCGGGGAGCCATTGACTGACATTGTGTGCAATAGGCGTCGTATTCGGGTGTCGATGTGTACGAGATGGAAGTAAACAATGTGGCCGTCATGCGCCGTCGCCACGATTCCTGGCTGAATGCCACGCAGATTCTCAAAGTCGCCGGCGTCGACAAGGGAAAGCGCACCAAGATCCTCGAGAAGGAGATTCAGATTGGCGAGCACGAAAAGGTGCAGGGAGGCTACGGCAAATATCAGGGCACCTGGATAAAATTCGAGCGAGGAGTCGAAGTCTGCCGCCAGTACGGTGTGGAAGAGCTGCTGCGACCATTGTTGACCTACGACATGGGCCAGGATGGTGGTGTTGCAGGCCGAGGCGATTTCAACACCCCGACCAAGGAGCAAGCCATGGCAGCACAGAGGAAACGCATGTACAATGCTGGAGGGGATGGAAGACCCAATGGTCTGTCGGGCACCTTTTTCAAAAACATTTCCAGCACCGCCTCACACGCAGTTGCTGCTATCAGCAAAGCTCGTTTTGGCTCCCCTGGACCCCGAAGTCGAAATGGCCCATCAAGAGCCCCCAGCTTTAGCCGCCAACCTTCGATGCAAAATGGCGATGATTTCCCCGGCAACTCGCAGCAAAGTTATACCTCCGACTATACCAACCAAGGCGTCGACTCTGCTTACTCCACACAACAGCAACAGCAACAGCAGCAGCAGCATCAACAACAGTCCCAGCATCAACAGCAGCAACCGAATGGCAGTGTGAGCATGCCCGACAACGAGCCGCCTAGAAAACGTGCACGGGTCACCATGACTCCCGCCGATAGTTTCGGGGCCTATGGGCAGAACATGGAGGTGTATGCCAACGCCTTTCCGGGGTCGCCCACGGAACCGAACGAGTCTTTCGTATATACCCAGCAAAGCCAACTCAACGATCGTGACGCTGTCGACGAAGGCAAGGGCCCATCACCCCCGCTGCCCTATGAGATGTCTCCTGATGTAGAGATGAAACGAAGCATGCTGATGGGCCTCTTTATGGACTCAGCTACAGAGGAACTATCACATGATATGCTTCAGACATTTACGCCTCTCGAACTTGATATGCCCATTGATCCTCAAAGCCACACCGCCCTTCACTGGGCAGCCACATTAGCACGAATGCCTCTTTTGCGAGCTCTCATCACTGCTGGAGCCTCGCCGCGACGGGTGAATGCATCGGGAGAGACTGCCCTTATGCGGGCATGCCTTGTTACAAACTCCATGGACCAGGGTTCATTCCCAGACCTTCTTGAGGTTCTGGGAGGTACTATTGAATTTCGCGACCATAAGGGACGAACCGTTTTGCACCACATCGCAGTGACGAGTGCTGTCAAAGGCCGCAACGCTGCCAGCCGATACTATCTTGAGAGTTTACTGGAGTGGGTAGTACGACAGGGCAGCGTCCCCAACAGCCAAGCGACACAGCTGAATGGCAACGGTATCAACGGGTCACAATCCATCCCCAAAATGGGCATCGCTCGATTCATGTCCGAGATTGTCAACGCCCAGGACAGCTCAGGAGACACAGCGCTCAACATCGCAGCTCGGATTGGAAACAGGAGTATAATATCTCAGCTTCTCGAGGTCGGAGCCGATCCAGAGATTGCCAACCGCGTTGGCTTACGGCCCCTGGATTTTGGTATTGGTGGCGAGAATGCCGAAGGAAAACTAAATGGCGATGCCGCTGCCGAGAAGAATGGCGCTCCGGGATCCAGCCAGCGGAGTCGTGAGAGCAGCGATGAGATTATTGATTGTGAGTTTCATTCCTCGCCCATATTCCCCTACCCGATCAATATGTTTCTTTTACCTTACACATACTAACCTTTGATATAGCCATTACTCATCTTCTAAACGAAACTGGTGCCACTTTCCAACAAGAAATGAAGAGCAAACAAGCTTCTCTAGACAACCTACATTCTACCCTCCGAACGACCTCTACTCAACTAGGGGAGGCCCGCCGAAGCGTCGAGCAAATCACAGCCACCCTCAAGAAGCAACAGCTAGCCCGCCAAAAGGTCGCTAACCTCACCCATGCTCGAGAAGACGACCAATTCAGAATCATGAACGAGCAATCCAACGCCGCTCAGTCCAACCCCTCATCATCATGGGAAACCGAGCTTGCCGCTATGCTGGAGGCTGCAGACGAAGCTTCGACGTCAGGTGGCTTCGCCAGTGAGGGAATGCTGCCCTCTGCGACGATCCTACGAGCACGAATCCGCGCCATCGAGAGCCGCAGAGAAGTTACTCGCAAAATGGTCATGGCCCTCAAGGGAAGGAGCCGCGACGTCGAAGTTAAGTATCGTCGTGTCGTTGCTCTGTGTACGGGCGTCCCGGAGACGGAAGTAGATGCTGTCGTTGACGGTCTTCTCAAGGCCGTTGAAAGCGAGAAAGACGAGCTGGAAATTGGAAGAGTAAGGAGATTCCTTGGAGGAGTCGAGGGCGTAGTGCATTAGTGATGGCGCTCACCTCTTTGGATCTCCTTATCCCTTTCTCTCTGTATGCTTTTGCTTTGGTCTTTGAAAAGTAGCGCTTTCTGATTTTGGGCTTTTATCCCCGTTGAATTCGTTGTATATTGTATACTGCATCTGTGGGACAACTTTCCCGCCTGGGACATATCGGATATTATTCTGGCCTTTATTTTTCAACACTCTTCTGGACGGTTCTTGGCCTTTTTTGTGGCGGTATATTATATTATTCTTTTTTTTTTTTTTTTTTCATATACACTTACCTACATATATTCATATATGCGTGTGGCATTTTCCGGCTTTTGCTTTTGTTTTTGTACACTCGGATATCAAAGGAGGTTGGGGGGGAGGGTGTTTGGTTTGGTTTGGTTTCGCCTGAGGCTATGGCATCATTTGGATGTGTATCACTTCTCGGACGTTTTTTTGAGGTCCTACGATGGTGATGTTTTATTCCTTAGCTTGTGTTCATTGTATAACGGAGTTTTATTTCTTACTTTAATGTAATGAACGCATGTTTATGTGAGGATTTTCAAGATTTAATTTCTTTTGCTCGAAAATTGACGGGACTTTGATGTGACTAATAGTAATGTGATAAGAATGAGTGATTGATTAATATCTGGTACCTATATTACTTCGACGTGTACTCTAAAGATATCGTAGATGATCGCTCTAATCAAGATCCTCCCTAACAAGGCTTCGAAGCAAAAGACAAAACCCAACTTGCCTTGATTCCCCTCGAAACAAACACTCAAATAGCTTCCAATCCGCCATAAACGCCATACAATGCCAAGTAAACTCCCAAAAACCACCGTCTTCAGCTTAATAAAAACGTTCGCCTCGACAGCCTAATAAAAAAAAAATGAAGGAAAAGCAAGGCTATTTTTCCAGCTAGGCACCATTCCGATATGCCACCTCCCACTTCTTCTCCACATCCCCAATCTTCTTCCTCAGCCCCTGAATCTCACCAGTAAGCTCGTCCAAATTCCTAGACAGCGCACTGACTTCTTCGAATCTCCTCGCGCCATGAGCCGATCTGACCATTTCCTCAACCATAAACTTTTGCTCTTCGAGCACGGCGAGGCGTTCTTTCAGGTCTTTTTCTTCCGTCTCCAACAGGCTGACCACCGTGCTTGTCTCGCTGGGCGCCTGAGAAGCGTTTTCGGACTCGGCAAGTTCTGAATGCCGCAGGCTTGACGTTGAATGATTCGTTGAAGGAAGGAAATGTGAGTGTGATGAGGATGTCGAGGGCGTAGATCTGTGGCGTAGCATTTGAGGTAGGTTCTTCAGCGGCAGCATATTAGTGTGTAAAAATGAGCTTGCATAAGCATAAACCGCGACTTGTAATCTCTGTTGGGTCGGGCTATCGGTATTCAAGTCGCGAAGCCTCTTAGCAGCAGATCCGTACTTGGAGAAGCTATCTATTAGACGCTTCCGTATCTTGCTGGCCTCTTGTATTTGTGCATGCGTAGGCGGAGGTTTGTTGAGATCGACTTCCCCATTCTCTTTGACTTCTGGCTGTAGAGCCTGAAGCGCCCGATGGAAACTCGGTAGAAGCTGCCGTATGCCTCGCTCAAATTGGCGAAGCGTTTCGTAGGCTCGCTGATCCGGAGGTCTATACGCTAATGACGCTGCAAAGTCGCGACTAGAGAAAATGGTGCTGTTACATTCCTTGCACATTCTAATATCCACGGCCATATGGCCATTGCCGGCAGAAGAGGGCGGCTTCTCTGCGCCGGGGCCAGTTGCTGTACGTGAGGTTAGTCTAGAACACGGAAAGGAAAACACAAAACGGCCATGTTGTACGTACGTCCAGCGATGCTTAAACTAACTTCTGATGAGCAGCCAGTTTGAGGGTCTCCGCACACTACGCGGCCACATATTCGGCAGTGATGTCGCCTAAATGTCCAGGAGCCGAACTCCTGGCGGCAAAAGGGGCATTCCGGTACCTTGTCATCCTCCTCCCATGTCACAACTGACTGCTCAATCAATTTCCGAGGGTTCTTTTGTCCAGTCAAAGATTGCACAGGGCCTAGCAGTGAGCCGTTTGATGGATTGGCAAGTGCCTCGGGTGAGTTTGCAAGTAGTCTCGTAAGTTTGGTTAATCGCTTCTCCAGTCGTGAAACCTCCAAGGTATGTCGTTCGACCTTGTTCCGCCTAACAGCCTTAAACATGTCCGTATGATCGACCATGGCCCCATTGTGGTCGTTGTATCCTTCTCTAGACTTGTAGCATGTCTCGCAGACTCGGGCCCAGTAACCTCGAACAGGCTCATGGCTTGCACTCCTACTGAGCTTCATCTGATACATGGTGTGCTGCTCGCAAAAGAGTCGCCCGCATTTCCTACAGTTGACGTTTCCGTTTATAGGGCCAAGCCCCTTTCCGCAAGTAGGATCCGTACACATATCGTACCCCGTCGAACGTTGCCAATGACTTCTGGTTATAAATTCTTCTGGATCGATGGGCGTCTCGATGGGCAGCTTGCTGGAAGAGCTTGTTCCTGTCGGCAGCGGCGGCGTGATCGGGTTGGATTCGTTGGATTCGAAAACTTCGAGGCCGCGCAGCTTCATGTTGATCATGGACAGTGGTTGGAAGCGTTTCGCTTTGAGGACCTGTTTGTCGAACCAAGTCTTGACCTCATTTTGTTCTTCGGCAGGGAGTTCTTGGTGGGTGTCGTCGATGTGGCGGTTGAGCTGGAGCAGCGTGACCTTGAATATACCATCAATATTAGTATGCGTTCACAATAGAGAGTTTCCCTCCCCCTCATAGCATCACGGCATCATATCATACCATCTCCTCGCTGCAGATGGGACACACAAGGCTCGACGCACCGGCTGCGCCGCCCTTTGGTTGTGCTCCCACGCTGATGCTAGAGCCAATATCCTGAGTCAAGTCGGCCAAACTCCCACTAGCAGGCGGCGATATCGAAGAAGAGGCGATAGAAACGGTGCTCTCGGACGGGGCAAACGGACTGGATGATCGAGGCACAGCCGGAGGGGTCGGGCCAAGGCCCTTGCCGCTGCCCAGGATCCTGCCGCCGCCGAGCCTGCGTCCAGACATGGCGGTTTGGTGGTGTTGAGAGAGAGAAGAAGAGGCGACGGACAAACAAAGCAATAGAGGCCAGAAATCAATCACAGAGGCAACCCGGAACGACGAGACGACCAGACAAGGCCGATCCGTGCCTGGAGCTGCATAGCTAGAGAGCAAGGCAAGGCTAAGAGGCTGAGGGGGGCTGTGGACGCATGTACGAGCATATGCGGCCTGGCTTCCAATGTAATTACGTCGCTGCCGCAGGTGGCCCCCCGCTAATGATTCGATGATTAGCGCACCTGGGCTGCTGGCTACAGGGATCAGCTTGACGTGCAAGGGCGCTAAACCGGGCACGCGCGGACGCCATTACAGCTGGCGGGAAGCGTCAAGCGCGCTGGAAAGTGCTGTAAGTAGCAGTAAGTAGCAGACACCAGTGCACGCACGGGCTTGCAGTGGGTCGGCTCCCCGGGGCTGCTTATCGGCTCGCCTTATCGGGCTCCGAATCGCTCCCGTCCCCAAATTCCGCTACAAGACTGCATTGAAACCTTGTCTTTGCCTCCGAAATCCAAACCCGTGTCGCGTGGGCACCCGAAGATTCGTATCCAAACCCTTGCAATTGATCGAGACCCTTGCTTGAGTATAATATTTCAACAATGGGGAAGCCGTTTCCGCAAGTTCAGCCTGGAGGGAGCCTGATTTTGGCTTACCGCGTCAAGGACAAGAACGTCCTGGTGGTAGGCGGTGGTGAGGTAAGATCTTACTTATCTCTGTCTAGAGTCTGAGAGTCCGTGAACCGTCTAACAAGATCACCTCGGCAGGTCGCGGCTGGCCGCATCCTCAACTGCCTCAATGCCGATGCCCAAGTCACCGTCGTCTGCCCTGCGTCAGGCCTCAACGAAGAGGTCGCATTCCGAATTGCCGAGAAGCAGGTGACACACATCGACCGCCTGTTCGAGCCCTCCGATCTAGACAAAGCAGACATGGTGCTGGTTGCCATCGACGACCCGGCAGCCTCTACGGCGATATGGAAACTGTGCAAGGAAAAGAGAATCCCGGCCAACATTGCGGATGTGCCCCCTGAGTGCGACTTTTACTTTGGCAGCGTCCATCGTGACGGGCCTCTACAGGTCATGGTCAGCACCAACGGCAAGGGACCGCGGCTGGCGGCATCACTACGGCGGCACATTGCCAGTCAGTTGCCGCAGAATGTTGGGAATGCTATTGAGACAATTGGAGAGTTGCGGACACGGCTGCGCAAGGTTGCCCCCAATCATGAAGACAGTCAGAAACGGATGCGATGGTAAGTGCGGACGTGCTCTTATAGTAGTGGCCTAGTAATTGTGCAATGGAGACTGACAAAAGTGTAGGATGTCAAAAGTCAGCGACACCTACAAGTGGGAAGAGATGAGCGAAATCACGGAAGAGGATATGGACAACCTCTTGCTGTTCTACCCAGTGAACAAGGTTCCGGATATCGACATCTTGAAATCGCTACGCGGCCCGGATAACGACGTGAAGAAGCTCGACATCTTTGACGGGTCATTTGGCTTCAGCGTGGGGTCATGACGATGAAGAAAATGAAAAATGTCGGCGATATGGGGTTGTTTTGTTTTTGTTTGGGCAGTTAAAATGGGAATCTCCTAATGATGTGTTTTTGGTGTTGATGTATTATAGGAGCAAGCGCAGAGCTTTTTTGACTACCAGGTATAGAATGACGTATTTCTTTTCTCTTAAAAAACTGCCAATCCGAACATGATTTCGGTGATTCTTCTGGAAGGCGAAAGGAAAAAGAGCATGGAGAAAAAAAATCGATTCCAAGGTCTCAATGCAATTGTAACTTTTCCATCCATCGCGGGCATCCCGAAAGTGGCATGACGTCTATAGCGACCGGAGTTGAACGCCATTCTCCGGCCAAGTTCTTCGGATATGCCTCAACAACAGCACCGGACATCTCATATGCAGTGTCTCGCCGATTGACTCAGACGGCGAGAAATTTTGATACTTGGACATTTGGACATTGTTGTTGATTGATCTTTTGTATATATAGATCAGATATCAAACGTGATGCAGCATGGCTCGATTAAAGGCATCAAGCATCCTCGCCCCTCATTGGACAGCATCATTTAACAACTCTTCATAACCATTGATTCAATCATCATGGCTCCCCCTACCGTTCTCATCATTGGTTGCGGCGTGGCAGGGCCTGTCCTGGCAATTCTGCTCAAGCGCAAAGGCTATCATCCGATTGTCTTTGAAAAGGTCCGGGAACTGGGCAATGCCGGAGCATCGCTCATGGTAATGTCCAACGGGTTCGTATTTTGTCAAGCAGCAGCAACATACTGAAACATGGTGCACAAACACTAACTTCTGGAATTGCAGGCTTAAAGTTTTTAACTTGATTGGAGTTGCAGACGCTATCAAGGCCGAGTCTCTTCCCCTCACAGCCCTCTGGGATGCTAAAGCATCAGGAGAAATCCTAGGGCAGTCCAGTCTAGCAAGTACATTTGCCGAGAAATACCAACAGCCTGCCACTGGCATTCGACGAACCGTTCTCAATTTACTCCTGAAGAACAAAGTGCTGGAAGAGGGCATTGAGGTCAGAGAAGGATGGGGACTGGTCGATATTCAGGAACACGAAGACTCAGTTACGGCAACTTTCAGCAATGGCGAATCAGTGACGGGATCTTTCCTCGTCGGATGCGACGGAATCAAGTCTGCATCAAGAGCTGTTCTGCAGAAACAAAAGGGAGTTGAAGAAGGTGCTCCTTCATTCACGGGTCTCACACAGGTTCGTCCGATGACAAGCTGATCAACATGATGTCGTTGTGGCTAACAATAGATGTACAAAGACGGCCTTCCTATCAGAAATGCCAGATGCCCTTCGAGACATGGCAGCGATGCGCAATTGGTACGGCGATGGAGTTCACGTCATTGCCTATCCAGTCGGCCCCAAGACCATGTCATGGGCACTCACACAACGAGAGACGCAGGAGAGAGAAGAAACATGGCGTCCCTTTACAGCAGATGAGATGGAGGCTCAACGAGATGCCCTGTTAAAACTCCTCGACGGTTGGGACGCCAATATTGCCCAGGGAGTGAAAACTGCCGAGCGCATCATTAAATTCGGCCTCTTTGACCGCGATGAATTGGAGCCGGAGCAGTGGTACTCGAGACGCTGCGTGTTAGTCGGAGACGCTGCCCATCCTACGAGTCCCCATCTCGGCCAGGGCGCGAACCAGGCCATGTAAGTGATAATGCAATCACCATATATCATTACTACGTGTATTCTAATCATTTGGTTTTACAATACAGGGAAGATTGCTACCACCTGAGCACCGCACTGCCGAACCTCTCTACCGATACCCAAGACGAAGATTACAAGAGGAACCTCGAAGAGCTGGGAAGCAGTCTTTCGGAATCCATATTCCGTCCCTTTGCAGAGAAGCGTCAACCACGGACATCTATCCTCGTCAAAGGCGCTCGAGCTCTTGGTGAGAAGCGAGTCGCCGTGGGCCCCGAAAAGGGCAGAGAGCGAGACGAAGCCGTTGCGCAATCATACAAGGGTGCCGCTGAAGCTGTTGTCGCCAAGTTTGAGGGGCTCTTGAGCCAGCCGTTTAATTAGATACTGTCGGAGTTCCGCATGAAGTTAATTTGTCGACGATTAATGAATCTATTGCGTCCCCAACGATACATGTACATATTATTAGAACAATCAAAAGGGAATAGCCGGTTTGTGTGTGTCTGTTCGGGGTTCCCCCCCATTGGACTCGGCGAATGACTCTGATCTGTCGCTTCTTGAGTCCAAAACCAGCCAAAACTAGATCAAGCAGCTGAAAACCTTCCAACAAAAGCTTAACCCAGAACCTCAATTAGTTTCTCTAGCCTTCAATTCTTAATTTTAGTCTTCTTCTTTAAATCCTTCGAATGCCTTTTTAAACTTTTTTTTCCTTTTTTTGTTTCTCTGTTGCTCTGATTGTGCGCCCTTCGTTGAACATTTGTCCGACCGGGGCTGCCTTTTCCTTTCTCCGAACAGCCCACATGTCCGAATCTCCGGTCAACCACCACCAGGCCGGCATCGACAGCAGCAGCCAAAAGAGACCCCAGCGCGGTGGCCGCAAGCCCCTGAGCTGCCTTGCCTGTCGCCGGCACAAGCTGAAATGCGACCGCGAGGTGCCCTGCAGCACATGCATCCGCTATCGTCGGGAGGCTCAGTGCCGTCTGAATCCGGCACCTCCGAAGCGAGGCCGGGCCAAGGGAGCCGTCCGGGACACCGATGTTGATGCTGGATCGGAGTTGGCGGACGTTGACCTTGCAGAGTCGGAGGCCATTGATGAATCTTTGGAGGTCCCGAGCCGAGATCCTGTTGTTGCCGGATCTACGGACGTGGGCCTGGTTCGCCTTCGGAATAGTTTCAAAGCTCCCGGAGCTGATATCAAAGACACTGCCTTTTTTCTCCGGGCCCTCGGCTTAGACGCCAACACTACGTCCATCCCTGTTTCTTCACTTTCGCAGCTTCTGGCTGAGATTCAGACCGCTGGCCAGCCTTCTATCTTGTGGCACATGATGGAGGGGGCAGCCAGAAGACGATATTGGGAGACGCAGCTGCGGTCTGCCCTGCCCTCACGGTCCATGTGCGACCTACTGCTCAACTATTACATTGATCACATCAATTGGATCTTCCAGATTACGCATGTCCCATCATTCCGTCGCGAGTACGAAGAGTTTTGGGATGCCGGGGACGACCACGAGCTCGACTTTATCTTTACAGCCCTCGTCTTCACCATCATCTCCGTCAGCGCCCTGTACATTCCGCCGGCAACGGTGGAAATATTCGGTTGTCCTAAGGAGTCTGTACGGGATCTTGCGCATGTATGGCATAGGGCATCTCATCAGGCGTTGGTGGCTGGAGACTTTGAGTCGAAGCCGTGTATTGTGCAGCTTCAAACGTTTTCTATTACACAGTTTTACTGGTATGCCACTAATGGGATTGATGCACTGAACTCGTAAGTCGTTGACATGACAGTATATCAAAATACATTCATTCGCTAACTTGATTGTATAGACGGCTGGGGCAAGCTGTGCGGACTGCCCAGAATCTAGGACTAGACAAAGACTTGACTCCCTCTCAAACACTGCATGATGAAATGAGGCATCGCATTTGGTGGGACCTCATTGATTCAGATACGTAGGTCTCCCAATACCGTCGTTCGTGAATTCCCAAGGAAAACTTAAACTAATATCTTTAACCAAAAAGATTCCAATCCATCTGCTTAGATCGCCCTCCACTCATCCGCTTAGAGTCTCCAGGAGTCCCCTTCCCACTCAACTGCAACGACAGTGACATAACCGACTCATTCTTACAACCACGTTCCCACGACGAACCTACTATTATGATGCTCAACATCTTCAGAGCTCGGTTCTTCAAATTAATGAACTTCCATCTCTGTAACAGCAACGCCGACGATGCCAAATCTTACGATGCCATCTGCAAATTGGACGACGAAGTCCTCCAAATCACTAGAACTTACCCCTGGTTCTTTCAACTAGACCAAGATGGCCGACCACCTCCTCTACCGCAACCCCTTGGAGAAATACTCACTTGGCAAAATCATATCATCCGCACATGCATCAGCACGCAGCGTATCCGAATGTATCGCCCGTTTCTGTCTCCCCGCCTCGGAGACTCTTGGGCGAAATGCATCGAGGCAGCGGAGGACGCCTTGGCGGTGTATAGGACTATTCGGACCAACAGATCGATTACTTCGCTGCAAAAGCTTCTCCCTCAGGCGTATCAGATCTTTTCTGTTGCTGTGACGGTCACGGCGCTGCTTCTGGTTGAGGGTTCGCTGCCGATATTGAATGTGCGACAGCAGATCAGGGACATGGCGGAGGATCTTCTGATCATGGAAGACCAAGGCTGTGTGTCTCCTGTTGCTAGTCGCGGGAGAGAAATCCTGCTCAAGATGTTGAATTTGGTGGACATGGGGAATGGAGCATCAGCATCAGATCAAGATACTGATAGCCTGGTGTCAGGCATAGGTTTCATCTTTGGTGGAGAGCAAGCCGCGCGGACATACATGCAGCGACTTGCATCACGAAACAAAAGACTCAAGTCTTCAACAACGAAGCAGCAATCTACGCCGACTTCGATGGAGAGCGCATCGTTCTCCCATGGTCAGTTCAGGGGGGTAATTGACGATAGCACGGCGAATGCATCTGCCGTGGAGACGCCGATAGAGTATATGGACGGGACACAGTCGATGGGGGTGTATCAGATGAATTTGGTGATGGATGATGTGGTGTTGCAGAATTTGTTGAATTTCGATATGACGGCGTTGATGCCTGATTCTCAATATGGTTGAGGGTGGGCTGTACGGATGCGCTTTATGATACCTTGAATATGCTTTTAATTTTATGAGATGGTCAATTGAAGGTAGGGGCCAATGGATTTTCTATTGCTATGGAATGAATCAGAAGTTCATCAATTAAGATGCAGCCTCCCCTCAACCTCAGTCTGCTCCATCCACCATCCGATCCACACAGCCATCTTATATGGCAAGGATACTCCGTCCTCCGTCTTGAGTGATCCTCCCCCGGACCCGAATCTTTAGGTGTCCATAAGACAGTTTGATGAGCTGCGGACTTGTTTCTTTTGCAGCATTCCCCGCATCGGTATCAACCCAATCTTTGTTCGCAGGAGACCCGTTTTCTGTTTTGATAGCCGTCGTACGCACGCCAACTATGCCTGATGGGCAGAACAGGAGGGCTTCTCCGCGTCGCAAAGCAACAATCTTGCCGAAGAGCTCTGCTGCAACATCACTGGGATTCTCACGGACGCTTCTAACGCCATTGACCTTGTCATCACCATTAGACAACCCATTTGCGGTATGTTGACCCTTGGACAGTAGTGAAAGGGATGCGCCAGCCAAGTGTTTCTTCAGGCTCTGCAGCCAGTCCGGCGAAGTGAATCGATGCACGATCGTCACAGAGCATAAGTCCAATAGTTTGGGGGATATAGTGGGCTCCTGAGTCGATATGATGACCCGAAGTCCCAAGTGGCGTTGCAAACGAATGTTAGACAGGAGCGATTCTGTCAGCACTTGGCATTCAGCTGTGTCCGTCATGAACTTATGAGCTTCGTCCAATGCAACCACACGACCGACTTGAGGACTCTGCTCCAGGAAGAGACTGAGACATATATTGAATAGGGAACACGCCGTCTCCTCTGTCACGCAAGGGCAGGAAAGATCGATGATGGTGAGCTGACCAGTCTACATAAGATTTCCATTTGTTTAGCATTGGCCGACTAAGATTTTCTTGAGGGTGGGACAACTCACTTTGGGCTCCCAATCGTTCCCTTTACCTTGGATCTGAATGGCTTTCTTTTTGGAAATATGCACAACTTGTTCCTTTGCCATGAAGCTCTCCAGAGTTTCAAGTCGCTGCTGCAGTGGTTGGAGCTGGGCCGGCGTCAGAGCGTCATCCAACAGACGCTGCTTGAACTCGCGGTAATTGAACGTGGTCTCTTTTTCTTGTTGTTCAATTCGCAAGTCTCTCAGAATACGCTGAACTACATGCATATATAGTGGCATGCCACCCTGGACCGAACTAATGGCCATTAAGTCCATCATTCTCTTTGTATTCAGATCCGATTGGTTGATTCGAAGAGTCTCGACCCGGACATTTGGAAGTTTGGAGTAAATCCCCTGGAAAAGTGTTAGCATTATAAGCCTTTGATCTTAAGTCGTTCATCTTGACGCACCTCAATTTGTTTCACGTTGGTCGGCGGGCAGAGGACTCTGACCGAGATCTTCTGGGCTGAGGCAAGATAAGCGGCCTCACAGGGCGAGCCCCTAGAAGCAGATACCCAAGGATCGTAATGAAATACGATACCTGTTAATGGACGATGCAAGACACTGGCTTTGGACTGCATTAAACAGTTCTCCAAAATACAGCTCAAAGTGTGACTTTTTCCGGAGCCCTGACTGCCGCAAATGAAGACGCTTGATGGCGTCGATGTGTTAAAGAACAGCCTTGGGTCCTTTGGATCAAATGCAGGACCGTTTTGAGCTGCAGATGTATTCTCAATAATTCTAGCAAGCAGTCCGTATTGAGCAAACGGCTTTCTAGTTGCTGTTTTTAAAGACGATCCATATTCGTGAACAGCCTGGGTGAAAATAGGCGTTGCAGCGAGTTCTTCCGCATCTTCTTTGCTGTCATCCAATGACAAGAGAGAAAGATGAGCTATCAAGTTTGAGTCCATAGCACCTGTCTGTTTTGAAGAAGAAGAAAACGTATTGCTAGGAATGGAGGATGAAGACATCATCCAATGCCTTCTGGGGGCGTAACTTAAAAGTGTCTTGTGTGATGAATGCCGAAACGTACGAAGGTGGTAAGGCAGACTCAGAAAGGTCATGTCTCCGAGACGGTATCGAAAGAAGAGATAAAGCGAGAAAAGTCGGCAGCAGATCACATAAATACCTCAGCATTTGATAGCATTCCCTCAAGGGATGAGTTGTTAGACCTTTAAGCGGGAGGCCGAAGCGGGAGGCCGACAATGTCTCTTGACTCAATTTCGGATAGCAACTTTCATTCGCTGGGCTGTGCATAGCAGGCACACCAATCATACATCAAGCTACTCCATTGTCATAACTGCATATATTGTCTCGTGAGCTAGAGTCGGTGAGTGTGATAGAAGTCACTCATCCTTCTCTGACAGTACGTGTAACTATCACCATATGGAAAATGTAATTCACTGCTGTCGCCCCGCTTCTACCTAAGGTATGGCTCGGTTCATTGGACAGTTACTGGCCCAGTGATTGAAAATACTTTGCAAAGGATTCTGCAACTTGCCGATAGTTGTCAGTGCTCAAACTCGAGGATTGCATCCCCCATGCTTGATCTAGCCAGAGGTATTCAGCCCGCTGCGTGTAGCCGGTAAACAGCCTCATGCCATCAGTAGAACGGGTGCCTAGCCATATCTCGAGGTATCTTAGGTAAACTGAGACCAATTTTTGGGGTCTGATAAGACTTCTCGTCTATTTTTATGAGAGTGTGTGGCTTCACAAATTGAAATACGACGCTTCCAAAATACCTGACGTATAGGCGTCTCCAACTGTACTCGGCTTACACCTAGATTGGTGGCTCAGCGAAAGAGGTTCAAGATGTATCTTAGTGTTACACAAGAGATTCAGCTCTCTAGAATACATGGTGCCATAATATGTGCATAAATATTAATTACCACTCGATTATCACGAGTAGGTTGCATACAGTACTGAGGTGGTGGGATCGTCACGCGGGGCGCGAGCGAATAACGTCATTGGACCTTGGAAGAATATCCGTAGATGGTACGTTATTTTGGCTCAATCATCCTGTCTCCGTCAATGCCAACGAAATCTCTCCTCTCAGACACTCTCATATTTATTCCTGCATCAGTCGAGAAAAAGTGAGGAAAATGCCCAGTGTCGACACTTCCATTCACTCAGCACCAAGCGGCGCCGCTGCTCAGCTAGCAGCTCGCCATGCAGACGAGCAACCTCTCAAGCTATATGGAGGATGGTTCTGCCCCTTTGTTCAAAGGGCCTGGATCACCTTGGAAGAGAAAAATATACCCCATCAATACGTGGAGATCAATCCATACAAGAAGGAACCAGAGTTTCTCAGGCTGAATCCCCGTGGCCTGGTGCCCACTCTCGCTGTGCCCGTCGATGCAGCCGGAACGGAGCAGAAGCCTCTTTTTGAGAGTTCCATCATCATTGAGTATCTTGAAGATGCATACTCAGATGAGTCCAAGTACGGCCCTCGCCTGCTGCCGTCAGATCCATATCAAAAAGCCAGGGCTCGTTTGTGGATGGACCACATCAGCACAAGAATCATTCCTGCGTTCTACAAGTTCCTGCAGCACACTCCGGATAAAGATTTCACCATCGATCAAGCACGAGAAGACCTCCATGGCCACATCAAGACCCTTGTGGCGGAGATGGATGCCGAAGGTCCTTGGTTTTTGGGAAAGAGTATCAGCTTGGTGGACATTAGCTTGATTCCATGGGCGAAACGGCTATGGCTTCTCGATTACTATAAGCCGGGTGGTCTCCAGCTACCACAGGAAGGAGGCGAAAATAACGAGTGGACAAGATGGAACTCGTGGATGAAGGCTGTTGAGAACCGCGAAAGCGTGAAGAATACCTGGAGCGAGAGTGAGAAATACATTGATGTTTATAAAAGGTACGCAGACGACACGACAAATTCGCTGGTAAGACAGGCAACGAGGAAGGGCAACAGACTTCCCTAATGGATAGTTGAAGAGAATTTTATGAACGAGATTATTTTAACTTCTGATGAATGCAAAATTAAAATAAAACTCTTGATTGAGCCTTTTCTATTACAGTTTCTTTGATCAAGTCTAGGGTATTAACAAACTGGAAGCTCTTACAGTGTTAAAACACATCGCTCACACTATATGCACTATCGAACTGCAGGCGGATAGCAGATCGCAGACAGCTCCAAGACCATCCGCTCTCATCACAAACTGCTCGATCCCAGCATCGGCATTGCCGCCATGTCGAACCAACAAGCCTCGCGTTTTACGCCCCAAAACAAAACAACAAACGAGCGGTTATCAACAAACACCGTCGGCCTCGTCGCCCTCTCCGACTTTCGCAAGCGGCGCGCAGAAGTCCGCGAGCAGCAGGAGCGCGAAGCCCGCGAGGCTGCGCTCTCAGGCACGTCAAAACCGGACCGCTCGCTGACAGGCACTCCTGACAACGCTGGCAGTGATTCCGCCGGCAGCGCTGGCCCGGGGCCGCTGAAGAAGAAGCTGAAGAAGAAGACGAAGAACCCAGGCAAGAAGCTTCTGTCTTTTGGCGACGAAGACGACGATGACGACGGTGGCAATTCCGAGAACGTGAGCGCGAGTGCCGCTTCTGAGCCTTCGAGCGATAAAGATGGTGCTCTAGGCGAGAAAAAAGCCAAGATCAAGGCGAATGCTGCGGTTGGCTTGGCCCCCAAAGCAGTGACAAAGGCGGCGCTGCGCAAGGAAGCTGCCGAGAGAGAGGCCCTGCGACGCGAGTTTGTTGCCCTACAAGAATCTATCAAGGCAACCGAGATTGCGATACCGTTTGTGTTTTACGATGGCGCCAACATCCCTGGCGGGACAGTCCGCATGAAGAAGGGCGACTTCATATGGGTCTTTTTGGACAAGAGCCGCAAGGTTGGTGCGGAGCTTGGAGTTGGAGAGCAGGCAAATGCACAGAGAGCATGGGCTAGGGTTGGCGTGGACGATTTGATGTTGGTAAGGGGGACTGTCATTATTCCTCATGTAAGTCTTGTCTATTCATGCATTCGTCCATCTATCACTATGTGTTTCTATCGCTTTCTATCGCTTTCTATGCAGAGACGCTAATTCTTATGCAGCATTACGACTTTTATTACTTCGTCGTCAACAAGAGCCTTGGCCCCGGTGGCAAGCCCATCTTCGATTACAGCGCCGAAGCGCCGATCCGCACAACTTCGACCGACTCCGACTCGGACATTTCCTCTGGTGTTTTGGTGACTGCGGCTGAGAAGGCAGCAGCGGCTAAAGCGCGACAGCCAGATGTCTCAACGTTGGAAGGGTTCAACGAGGACCCGACTCTGACAAAAGTGGTCGATCGTAGGTGGTATGAGAGGCATAAGCATATATACCCAGCCAGCACTTGGCAAGAGTTTGATCCGGAGATGGACTATTCGGCGCAGATTCGGAAAGACACTGGTGGAAATACGTTTTTCTTTTCGAAGTGAAGAGGTTGAGCGTGTGTATGGAGCTCGAATGGAAGAAGCGAGCAACCGAGAATCGGCCCAATAACTGTTCGGCTTGTCGCCGATCCATGCAGCTGGATCATGTAGGTGGGAGTTGTTGTTTCTTTGATTGGGTATTTCAGAAATACGGCCAATCGATTAATCGAATCAATCAGCCGGCCAATTGCCACAGGGCAAACAAGGCGCCGCCGATGAGCAGCCAGCCAGGCCAGAAGACGATGAGGAAGATGGCGTTTCCGCAGCCGAGGATAAAGACTGCAAATTCGTAAAAGATGCGGGCGCGGATTTTCTGGATGCTCTTAGAGTCCCAGGCGTCGACAATTGCTTTGGTGGTCATGGCGAATACGTGTTTGAGAAGAAAGGCGGAGGCGATAAATGCATAGAAGAAAGCATGTCGCGTGCTGATGAAGAGAATGGAGGAGATAAAGTACGATTGCAGGCAGATGAATGAGGAAATGTGCTTGAAACGATGATGTAATTGAAGGGGAATCGCGAGGGTTCTGCCAAGGCGGGCAACGACCGTCGAGTGGGGCCGGATGGCCACGGTGGGCTCGAGCCGAGATGCCGTCAACAGGGTGACTTTGTCCATGTTAAGATGAGATTGAGATGAGATGCGATTCACGAGCGAAAAGGGGGAGATTTGGATGCTACAGTGCCCATGGCCCGAGTAGTTGGATGGGAGATGAGACGCCTGGTGATGGTGTTGTTTATATCAAGGGGCCACCACCACTACGAGAGCCCAGCATTGCCGGCTTGGGACACCATCATTATTCTATTTGCAGCCCAAGTTTGCTAGATAGATTAAATTGCCTTCCCGGTCTGTCCAAGGGTGGTCTGAGACCCCTCCAACGCCGATCCGCCCTTAAGAGCCAACCACATCCCGTTGCTGAAGCAGATGCCGGTTCCCTCAGGTCCGATTTCTCGCGACCAAGAATGCACGGCAGCCGAAGCGAGACACGCCTAGCCCGCACATTTTCTCTTTCCGGCGCGTTACTCGCTGCAAATTGGGCATGCGAGTGAAAAAGGTAATACGGAAGCGTGGAGTTGGTGCAACGGTCTTTCTCGATTAAACCCCTCAATGGAGCATCTCGGTGAGGTTTGTGAAGCCCACGTGGGGGAGGTGATTCGTTGGGTGGGCGAAGCAGGCTTTGAGGCTTTGTGAGATGGATGGGCGGGATGGAGAGATGCTGGTGGCAAAGGTTATTATTGATGATCAAATAAGATGCATGTTTGACTGATTAAGGTGCATTTTGTAAAGAATGGCTTTCCAATAGATGAAGGTATCAGCAGCAGGTGTTTCATCAAGGTTGAACAGTGGGATGATCACGCGGATCAAGTAGTAGATACTATCTCCAGAGTAGAGACTAGACCCTACATACTTACACACTCCAAACTAACGCACGATTTAAGCGCCCGGAAGTGAGTTGCATCTCGCGTAACAAGGGCCCTGCATGCATGAATCAAACGTTTAAACGGGCAATTAGTTGTCACGATAAGGTGGTGGGAGAGAAAAAATAGAGGCGGGCTTGGCCTTAGCCTAGGCGCCACAAGGGAGCCCACGTGGTGGTGGCCTGGACCGGCGTTGGTGGGATTCTACTACTAGACGGAGGAATTTGGATGAGTAGAGATGAGAGACATGGTTTAAGAGATGAAATATATTGGTTTGGCTGGTCATGGGGTTTCAGATAGGCCGTTTTCAAAGGTTTGTGGTTGTCTGGTTGTTGCTTTGCATTCCTTGGTGGTGCTGCTTAGCTGTGACTTACACACGGTGTATTGCGCCATAGATGTATCGTCTAATTTGCAAACATGGAACATCTCAAAGATACACAATATCACAAGTAATAATCCATCGAAACAAAAAAAAGTCATCGAATGCTCAAAACACATGTCCTCCCCCATCAACAACAACATCCGCCCCATTCATATAAGACCCAGCCCTACTCAACATCATCACCACCACCCCAGCCAGCTCCTCCGGCAACCCCATCCTCCCAGCCGGATTCCTTTCATTCCAAACTTTTCGTGCAGCAGCCAGTCCCTCGCCCTCGTTCAGAACTGTATCCATGTAGCCCGGACTGATGCTGTTCACCGTGATGCCGTATCTCGCCCACTCTGCCGCCAGCGAGCTCTTGAGCATGAGTAACGCTCCCTTGCTGACGTTGTAAGCAACCTGTGGTTGTGGGAAGTTCACTCTGTGAGCAGATATGGATGCTGTTAGGATGATTCTGCCTCCGTTGCCTTGTGAGACCATTGCTCGTGCTGCTGCTCGGGCGCAGATGAATGCTCCTGTGGTGTTGACGTCGAGGACTCTTCGCCATTGCGAGATGGGCATATCCAGAGCGTGTGCGCATCCCACGATGCCTGCAAGACAAACTAACATGTCGACTGAGCCCAGTGTCTGCACTGTCTCATCAATGGCCTTTGTCACGGCCTCTTCGTCAGTGACATCAACCTCACGAGTCTCGATCTTGACATCGGGAAACTCGTCCCGCAGCTCCCGAATCGCATCCCGCGACGTCTCAACATTGAGATCAATCAGCATCAGACCCGACGCCCCGTGCTGAAGCACCGCTCTGGCCACGACCATGGCGATGGCGCCGGTGCCGCCCGTGATGACGGCGTTGCCGGCGATGCTGAAGCGGCCGGCTGCGGAGTCGCGGGCGGCGGGGTGGAGAGAGTCGATGCGGGCTTCGGCGGCGGGGGAGCGGCCTTGGGCGAGGGTCATTTCGGGGAGGACGCGCTTGGTGAGGGCGTCACGGCCGGAGGCGTGCGAGGAAGCCATGGTTTTTTTCGATTTTGATGGATGTGATGTTTTGATGTGAGTGCTGTGTGGCGAGATGTGAATTATTGTGGGTGGTGTTGATGAGATGGGGAAGCTTGTATGTCGATCGGCTAAGTGGGCGAGGACATGTTATGTAAAGATGCAGCCATCTGGCTCCATCTGAGCATTCGTAAATAAGTTCATATGAACAAATTATACACTGAGATTATAATTATTAGCGTGTAAATAATTCAAAGTGTGTCACTAGGCATAACAATTGATGGCCTCTCGCTTGGCTGCCATATGAAGCTCACAGCTGGGAATCATCACATGTGTACGAAGCTCCCCCCACCAACCAATCCTCCGTCACAAGCATCTCTTCGCCTCCAGACATTGGCCAGCAGCTTCGTACACAGAAAAATGAAGCCATTACAATAACAGCTCGACCGCCTTGATACATCTCGAACATAGTTCCCTTTTAGGATACTCCGTCAATTGCTTCACAACATGAAAGGGCGTGCTAACACAGCCCCCCACTCTCGTATAGCGGGCTGAAGCCTCACTTCCCGCCTCTCATCTCACATATAAGTCTCTCACAGTCCTCACTTACACTCACTCATCCTCACCAATCCTCACCCTCACACAAAAAACAAACCAATCAATCTTCACTCACAATGACTGCTGACACCGACCAAACCCACAAAGACGCCACCCTCGTCTACAACTACCACCGCATGAACATGCCCCTCCTCCTCGCAGACGCAATCTTCTGCCTCTGCAGCCTCGACACCCGCATCGCCGCCCACGCAGCCCAGCTCTACCTCGACGGCTTCGCCCCGTACCTCATCTTCTCCGGCGACTCTGGTGCTCTCACAAAGGGCCTCTTCACGGAGCCCGAGGCCGTCGTCTTCGCCGCCATCGCCCGCGAAATGGGCGTCCCGGATGACCGCATCATCGTCGAGCCCAAGGCGCGCAACACGGGCGAGAACGTCCGCTTCACGCACGCACTACTAAGAGAGAAGGGGTTTGAATTTAAGAGTCTTGTGTTGGTGCAGAAGCCGTACATGGAGAGGAGGACGTATGCGACGTTTCGGAAGCAGTGGCCTGAGGAGGGGACGCTGTTTGCTGTGTCTTCGCCGCCGCTGAGCTTTGATGAGTACCCTGACGTGAATAATCCGAGGGATCTTGTCACGAGTATTATGGTGGGGGATTTGATTCGTATTAGAGAGTATCCGGCGCGCGGGTTTCAGATTGAGCAGGAGATTCCGGACGATGTGTGGGAGGCTGGGCAGAGGCTGATCAAGGCGGGTTATGACAAGCATTTGCCGTGAGATTTTGTGCCGTATGGTGAATATTTAGAAAGGGATTGCCAATTAGGACCGATATTATTAGATAAGACAGCATCAGTAAACTTATAAACTTAGCTGAATAGAGCCATTTGGAAGAGTAAAGCATCAGTCATCCCCTAAGCCCCCTTCTTCGCATCCTCCACAGCCTTCTCCGACGCCGACTTCAAGAATCCTTGAAAGCTCTCCAAGGCTTTTTCATCATGCCCTTCCAACCACCGCGCTTCAACGGAAACGTCCACTCTCCCGACTCTCACAGCAATTTTGAAGCCAAACGCGCAAATCTGCTCCTCGGTCACGGGTTTCACTGCTTCCCCTTCCCCCTTCGCCTCCATCTCCATCTCTCGCTTCTTCCGTCGCCGGTATGGCCGTCCCCATACCTTGTCCACGGCCCTTCCAATCCCTTCGAGCTTCTCTCTATCCCAGTTCCAGGATATGAGATCCAGCGCTGCAACGGCACTGCTCAGATTCTCAGCAAAACCGCCTACACTCCCTTTTAGTGGCATCTTGTATGCAACAGCCTCCGTAATAGCAGGCAAGATACCCCTCGACAAGGCCGCCTTGGTCCCTCTCGCAACGCTCTGCGCAGGCCGCAAAGGCCGAAAGCTCCACGCAACCGCCCATCGTCTCGTCTTGTTGCCCTGCTGAAACTCGGTGATGGCGTAGTTGTCTATCTTGTGCTCCCGCAGTTTATCCACAATGTGCGTGAGACTTGATAGGAAGCCCACCATGGCGGTGTACCACTGGACGCGTTCGCGCAAAACAAGAGATTCCTCAAAAATACGGTTGATGAAGCCGACCTCGCCGCCTTGCGTCACCATCTCTACTTTCGCACCAGTGCAAGCTGTAAATGGCGGGCGAGATTTCTCCTGTGCGCTCTTTACCATTGCTTCCTCGGATTCGTAAAAAGGTGGGTTCGTCATGGTGAAGTCGATGGAATCCTTTTTGAGATGATCCAGCGGAATGAGGGCATCGTCGGGTTTGCGGCCAATAACCTGAATCCGGCTGTCGAAGTCGTTGAGCTTGACATTCTTCTTTGCCCACTCCAAGCTCTTTTCGTCGATATCTTTTTATAAAACAATGTGTCAGTATCTTCTGCAGAGACTTGAATTGGACTATGCAAACAGCCACAGGAGAACTCACCAGTTGCGATAAATGACCATGCGCGCTGGGCACATCCGAGCAACGGGTAGATGCAGCTTGCCCCGGTGCCGATATCCAGTCCAACGACTTTTCTGCCAGGATCATCAAATGACGTCGTGTCCAACAGATCCTTCAACCATAAGATGTAATTGTGCCTATTCGCGACCTAGACTCATATGTTAGGGTCTGGACTCGTCTGCAACGGAAAGTAAAAATGTGGCCCAACTCACTGGAGGACACAGCCGATCCTCTGGCAGCTCAATACTGAGATCAAAGTCTACCTTGAGTAAGGTCTTGGTCAGCTGCATCACAGCTTTGGGATCGTTGAAGTTTAGGTCGCGTCCTTTGATGCTGTTTCTCACATTAGCTTGACCATCCAGAATCTGAGACAAGTCAAGGAAAGGGGAAAGACAAACACGGCAGCAAAGTCTGGATCTAGGAGAGCGATCGCCTTGAAATCGGGTGCTTTTGTGTACAAATTGCGAAAGTATGCATCTTTCGACTCCTTGGCCAGTGGTCTATGGGATCCTGTCCCAGCTTTGGCGTGCTGAGGGCGGCCCAGAGCATCTTCCATGGCTTCTGTCGGCGTACAAGTCCAAGCTCAATCGGACGCGATTCTTCATTCGCAGTACAAGGACAGCTTTTAAAAAGAAATTATGATGAAATTAAAATAATGCTCCGGCTATCGACGTGGTATGTAGAACTAAGGAAATATATCAAAGAGCAACCCAACGCTGGGTTGCGATTTGTGCACAAGCTTCGTTACAATCATGCACCTTTAGTAGGATATGTATCGTCATCATCATTCTCGCAGCCAATTCACCATTCCAAAGCCCCCATTAGTAGAAAAAACGGCCAAACTCTATGCAAGCTCCCTGCAAGCTTGTTTCACCACAGAATCACTCTCCACCTCCATCCGTCTAGGAGCTTCAGGTCCTTTTCGTCGATTTCCTGGTTGCCGTATTCGAGTCGCTGGGAGAGTTTCTTGAGGCGCTTCTGCATCGTCTTGGCCACGCGCAAAGTCACCTCGTTCTGGAACACATACATGACGGAAAAGACAAAGAATGCGATGCTGGCGAGGCGATGATGGCCGAGAACCGAGTCCTTGATGCGCTGGAGGAGACCCTTTGACTTGCGGAATGCGTACTCGGTGTTGTTAGAAGAAGCTCGCGACTCTACGTCTGTGCCTCGGCGGAACAGCTTGCGCACAAGAGGAATAAACGACGCGCTGGAGATTTTAACTTAGCAAGAGGTCCGCAAAAGGAGGGAGAGAGGCGCGGATCTTACATGAATCCTCCAAACAACCATCGTCGCCATCGGTGATTCTTGGCGTTCTTGACCAGCCTGCGGACCTCGTCTTGAAGCGTCCGCAGCTCGCCAATCAAGAGGCCGGTCTGGCTCCGGATCTGCCACTCCAGATCCACGGCCTGCGATGAGTAGCCAAATGCGCGCCGCTGGTTCTGGAGGTAGATGAGGTGGCTGAGATTGCGCTGGCAGTTGGACTTGACGTCGGCCAACTCGAGCTGGGGCGTCGTGGGCTTGTATGGGGACTGGAGCTGTTGCATCGGCCTGACCGGGTACTCATACGGCCTCGGGGGGAACTCGTGAGGCTTGGGGTAGCCGTTGTCCTTGGGGTAGTCGTTGGCCTTGGGATACTCGTTGGGCTTTGGCGGGAAGTCGCTGGCCTTGAACTCGGCCGCGCGTGTAACCGGTGTCGCCCTGGGCAGGTCCATGTCGTTCGGGTGATCGGGCTGCTGATCCATGGCCGGTCGCATAGGCAGAGGTCCTGATGATGTGATGCCGAAAGCTCTACTGGACACGGGCGAATCAATGGGCTCGGGGTCGAGCGTCTTCAAGGGCGAGCGGGAGTCCATGGCTGGCAGTCTATGGTTGGTCACGCAAAGCAGAGCAGAGGGAAGAAAAGGCGTCAAGAGTCAAGTCACGGCTTTGGAGATGAGCGAAAGGACTTCCCTGGATAGACCTGGTGAGCGCCAAATTGGAGGTGGCTGGTAAGGCTATGGCTATGATAGCACTATTGCATTTTATTACTCGTACACGGCCATGACCCCTACGAAGCTGAGGACGGTTAAAAGTGGGGGTTTGGCATCATCCCGTACCGCCAGTATGCAATGTGTCGGGGCGTTGATGAGTTTATGCGTATATGCGGGAAGATTGACACCAGGTGGGGGCCCTGAATTGTGCATGCAGAGCTCCATCCATGCATGGCCTTGCTGGGGATTGCACAGTAGCGCAGCAGCACGAGGAGGAATTGATTGGAGGCAAATGCTGCTTGATGCAATTCTCATCCTCACGACATTCTTAATATTCAATAACAGGATCTCTTCCACTGCTCACCATATCATTGCAATTTAGTGGATTATCCGTATCACGATATCCACTCTACACAGTCCATAGCCTCGCCATGACCCTGACTGAGCACAAGGCCTCACCGACAAGTTGGTGTAAATGAATCCCACATCTCCTTGCCAAGGTTCTTCCACAGTCTGTGCAGCTTATTAAAAGCCTCCTCTGTTACCCCTAAACCCCTTTGTCAATTTTTTCTGAAAGTTTTCCATATTTCCACTGCTTTCTCCTTCTTCATCTTCTCTTCTTCCAAAGACACAGCCGTATCGTTGCGTGCTCATGAGAACTCCAAATATATTGACGGAGTAACCCGAGTCTGATCTACCACAATGCCACGAGTAGCTTCTAATTTTTCCATCTTACCTTGATGCTCAGGGCGTTCTACTCGTTTTTACCCGGGTTTCAAACTTTTGCTGAGAAGTGTATAGCATTGAGTTCACATGAAGATTCTCTCATCCTTGCAATATGCATATGTACATACACTAGCGTGTTCTGTATAGATCAAGAACGATTTCGTGCCTACGTTGTAATAATTCTGGTAGCCTAAACGCCATTTTCCAGTAGCTGGCCTCAATTATAGGTTGATATACGTGTAGCTTGACTCCAACATCCCCTTTGAACCACGTAGCTACAACACAAACCGTCTCCGGCAGTTTCATCAACCGGGTAGACTAATATTCATCTCAAGTATCTTCAACTCGAGCTCAGCCACTTCAGCTCAATTAGTTGCCGGGCCAGACCAAAGCGGAACCGTAGCCGTCCTCTCATTGGCAGCCAGCAAATTAAGACTATCCCTCGAGCTGCCTTAGTCTCAGGTAGCCACTTTAAAAGTCACGGCCATGACGCATCTTGAGTCCCCCCGCGACCAGGAGGGAGCCAATAATTGGCAACCTTGAAACGGCCAGATGCCAGTATCGCGTCATGTTTGCTAGCTATAACTCAGACGACGTGGCATATGCAATCTCGGGCGAATCAGGCTGCGGCGAAACAAAGAGAAATGAGGCCAGTGTGACTCTGATATGCAATTACACGCTTCTGCCCCGCGTCTGCCTGCGCTGCAGCCTACTGATCTAGGAAGTTAAGCCAACTTGTTTGGTCCAAGTAGACAAAGAAAACGCCTTACATTCAATGTTTAAGTCGTACGGTTTCTTGGCAGGTACATGTATGAGTTCACCCGGCTTATAAAAAGACTCAGACATCCCTCTTTCACTTTCACCAATTCTTTGATCAATCATCATCTCCTTCTTATTACAAGGCATCCAGTATAGTCATTCAATTTGTAGCTCAGTTCAACCAAGTTATTGTGTCATCTATACGTCTGAGTGAAGAATAGTCCACAATGGGTGCCTCAGCTGCCATCAGTGAACTGGAATCAGTCCACAAGATTGAATATCTGGCCAGCGATCTCAACACACCCTCGGTCACCCTCTTTCCTTCTCGGGCACAAGTATATCGAGAGATTAAAGGCGTCCAGCTCAAGGTAAGCTATCCCGCTAGTTCAAGCAACCTATCCTTAGCTCCAATCAACTAACAGTTCACTCCAGCGAGGCACAAACGAAGTTACCATCGTTGGGCTCAGCCAAACCGTCGACTCAGATTCAATCAAGGTCGAGACCAATGGCAGCGCCACCATTACCAACCTGGAGGTTGAGTCAGTAACCAACCGCCAGCTCTTCCACGAGGTGTACCCAGAGTCAGACTCTGAGTCTGAATCCGATTCAGATGAGGAAGAATTCTCCGACGATGAGGCAAAAGCAGAAAGCCATGAACTGAAGTCTGCTGAAGGTTCACTTCAAGAGGCTCGAGATGCGTTGGCCGCCGCCCGCGACAACGCAGCCAACGCACAGAGACGATTGTATCTCTTGGAGGCTATTGGCATTAACAACAATAACAAGAACGGTGACTCTATCCAGACCACCCTCGAGCAGTACAGAGAGGAGCGCAAAAAGGCCTTTCAAGACCTGACGGACAGCAACAATCTTCAGAGGTCACTCAACAAAGATGTGGAAAAGGCTGAAAAGAAGTACAACAAGCTACAGCGAGAAGAAGACAAAAAGAATGCAAAGGAGAACAAGGCCAAGGCCCAAGCGAAGAAGGAGAGAGAAAAGAAAAAGGCTCTAAAGGACCGCCTCAAGGGCGAAGCCAAGAGAGAAAGGCAGCGCCTGCGCGACGAGCAGCAACAATTCTGGCCCCTGGAGGTATACAGCGTGCGCATCACGCTCGAGGTTGCGGCTTTTACGCCCATGACGTCCCGTCGAGGTTCCACGTCCAGCGATGTCGACACCGTCAAGGTCTCGGTAGCTGAAGATGAAGGTGATGAGGATGCTAGCCCCGTCGAGGTCGACCTGGCCTTCTCGTACGTTACATCCGCGGCGTACTGGACACCGGCCTACGACCTCCAGCTGTCGACGACAAACGCCTCGGCCACGCTCTACTTTGATGCCATGCTCACCAACCAGACCAGCGAGTCCTGGAAGAGCTGCAAGGTCACCCTCTCGACGTCGCAGGCAACCTTTTCCAGCCTCTACGACACGATCCCGACGCTCGTCCCCTGGCGCATCAAGCTCGCCAAGTCGTCGCAGTTCCTCGGTAACAACCCCGACATCACTCGCAGCAATGAGGAGACGACACATTCGAGCAACCGCAACAACCACATGCATGCCCCGATGATGCTCCATCAACAAAACCGCAATCGGATGATGATGGTGAAGAAATCGAAAACGTCGTCCGCGGCACAGCCCGAGGCCCTGAGATCAGCAGCCCCGCGAGGATCTCTCTTTGGCGGTGCTCCCTCTGTGCCTCCGCCTCCGCCGGCACCAATAGTAGCGGCGGCCTCTGGAGGAGGATTGTTTGGTTCTGCCGCCCCGGGTGCCGTGAACCCATATGCGCAACAGCAGATGCAAGCGCAGCAACAACAGATGCAGCAGCAAGCACAGGGGTACGCGGCGCTGCAGTCAAACAACGTCCTCAACGACTTCGACTTTGACTCTTTCCTCAACGACCAAGGCGAGGAGCCCTTCAACTTTGACAACTACGAAGCCTCCCAAGTGGAGGAGACGGGCCTGACAACGACTTACGACCTACCGGGTTTCAAGACGCTCGTGCCCAAATTCAACGGCTCCAAGCAGCGCGTCGCCCGCATCCCCTTCTCCAACGTCGTCTTCAGCCACACCGTCGTCGCAAAGTACAAGCCCATGGCCTACCTCAAGGCCAAGCTCAAGAACAGCAGCAAGATGGCCCTACTCAAGGGCAGCGCCAGCCTCACCCTCGACGGCACCTTCATGGGCAAGACGTCCCTCCCCCGGTGCAGCTCCGGCGAGTCCTTCAGCCTCAGCTTGGGAGTCGACCCTGCCATCAAGGTGACGTACCCGAAGCCCGACGTGCGCCGCGCCTCTGTGGGACTCTTCACCAAGGAGGACAGCGCCGTGTACGTTCGCACCATTGAGTTGAATAACACGCGCGCTGTGGGAGGCAGGGCTGTCAATTTGCTTGTGTTGGATCAGGTACCTGTTTCTGAGGACGAGAGACTACGTGTGGAACTCGCGTATCCTCGAGGTCTGGCGATTGATAATGCAAACGGTGTTGCCGTGGGAGAACCTGGCAAGGCGAACAAGGACGAGAACTGGGGCAAGGCTTCGGCGAAGCTCAAGAAGGATGGCCAGGTGACTTGGGATGTGAGCTTGAACGCGGGCAAGACTGTGAAGCTTACGCTGGAGTATGCTGTGTCTATGCCGAGTGGAGAAACGGCTTACCAAGTTTGACGTGCTGTGACAGCGTGGTTGGTGGTGGGTTTTGTTCATGTAACGGGTTTCATATTGGCTGGGTTTTTATGGTTCTGGTATAAGTGAGGTTATATCTAAGATTGTTCATCTGAGAAGATCTGTTTCATGCAGAGTATATGCATGTCAGTAGTTATTTGACAGGTGGAGTGTGGGACAGTAGTAAAACCTAGCGTCAGATCAATGTTATAAATGACATATATGTAGCAACAATCTCTAATTTCTATTCTTATTGATGCTCAAGTTATGTATGGGCCACTGTAGATAATACCAGAAATCTCATTGAAATCTTACATCTACACACCCCCGGCTTTCATGTAGTATTTCCAAATAACACATTTGCCGACAACCACTCAAATGTCTTACACAAATTCCACAAAGTACATGTTATTCACACGTACATACAAAAATTGGCGGCTCCATCTAGATTCACTTTGTTTTTGCATCTACGGCGTTGCACAAAGTGTCTAGAACCCGGGTCGGTCTCGGATTAATTTCCGCGTGTTTAAGCTTAAAGCGAGGAAAAAATCCAGGGACTGTTCTCACAAAAAAAAACTGCCGTCACTGTACCGTAGAATGCTAATACCGAAGCGCCCACCTGTTCGTCTAAAGGCCGACCACGGCTAGAACTGAGATAGCCGAGGCTTGCAGTGGCCGTTCGGAGGCGGATTCATCTTTGCCGCCCACGAAGCGCCAAGGCGTGCTCCGTCTAAAAGTAGCACAACAATGTTATAGTACTCCGCACTACCAACTTCCTTTAGCACGCACTCTAGACGCTGACTCTCCCTCCCGCAAAAACGAGACAAAATGTCCCTCCCAAACTCGGACATGTCTCGGCCTCGTCTACCAAAACGGCAATCCCGTCGTGATCCTTTTTTCGGCCCTCCCCAAGTGGAGCCTCCAACGCCGGACCAGAGACACAAAAAGGACTGTCACGTGATTTCCCTTTTCCCGGAGCCGGCCGCCACAATCTCGTCTCCATCCTGTGCCGAGAATAAGCCGGGTCTGGGTCCCGGGTAACGTTTCGCGGCGGTGCCCCATTTTTGCAATGGACTCGTACATACGAATTTGCCTGCTGCGCTCCTCTTCATCTTGTTAGTGCAAATCCCTTGCTCCCCGTAGCACGAGGGCTTGCTCCACCCCGGACAGCAGATGCCGCTAGCCGTTGAATGAGAGCCATCGGCTGTTCCGAGTCGAGTGCCGCGAGCAAGAGACAGAGAACGGAATTCATTCTCCAGCTGCTGCCTATGGTGTCCCCTGTCCCCCGTGTTGCGGCAGGGCGGGAAATCACACAAGGACAAAGAAAACATCGTGGGAAACGGAGCAGCTCGTGGTCTGGGGTAGACACAGGCGCCCACGAGGCATCCGTTGCGGCACTGCGGTTAAAATGGCTCATCCAACCACTGGTTCCCTTTTCTGCTTTGCTGTTGGTTTGCCGTCGGCACGGGGTAGCAAAGCCTTTGGACAATTCAGGACGTAGTGCGGAGTGGTGGAATGCCCATCTTGGTATAATGCTTACTTGCACTAGGACGCAAAAGAAAGAGAAAAAGAAGGGGAAAAAAGGGGTTTGATTATCTCATGCACGTAGCACACACCGGCTGGGACCGGAAGATGCGGAGCTTGGGAGACGCGCTTGCGAGCAGTTGGATCTCAGATCTGCCAGCCGCTTGCTCGCGGCCCTCGACACGTCACGGCCCGAATCGCGCTGCCATGTCTTGCCTTTGCCGCAGTGCTTTGTTTTTTCTTTCCTGTCCCTCGCATCAAGCCTGTTCATTGTGTGCTCCGTACAGTAGTAAGCTTGCGAATACAGGAGGGCGTAGTAATTTCAAGGCACAATAAAAAGCCATCTCTTCTAATCGGACGACCCTCGTCTGAAAACACATGTCAACGGCGTCTTAGTCACCCGCGTGGTATGATCCTTGCTTGCCCAGCTCGGCGAGAATGATCTGACGCAAAGGGACGTGGTGCGAGGATCGACTGGACTCGAAAAGCTAGGACCTCTGAATCAAAGGGCGAAATTAAAATTGTCGGAACTTGCATCATGCTAGCCACAAACTGCAGCGGGGGATGAACGGAAGCGTCGCCGCACAGACAGGTATACAAAGTGATGCTCGCTCCGATCCGGCTAGGGCTGCAAGTGGTTGCGGGAGAAAGCATAACAACACGAGATAAGGTAATTATTAATAATTCGCACCAATCGCAAAGTACTCGCCAGTAGAAGCTCCCGAGTCTTTGGGGGGCTACGCGAAACCGAATGAGATCCATGGCTCAACTGTCTATCGGTGAGGAAGACAGGCAGTAAGAACGCCTGGTACTGCTAAGCCATCTATCGCCCAGTACGAGTATACATCCATCTTCGGCACGGACAATCGCTCCGACATGGAGCTCAAAGATTGGATGCACTCGCATGAAAAATCCAACACAGGAACGGCGCCTTGTCCATGATTCGGGGGGTTCGACTCGAGCCGCCGTGACTGACAGCCGCGATTGCGTTGATCAAAGGCGGGACCCAAGGTGGACCAGAAATTGGCCAAATATCGGAGGACACGGAGGGCCCACCGAGTGCGTCGCGAGGTAGCATTTTTCGGATTTACTTGCACCACTTGTTTGCCTTGGCCACCCCAGAAGAGCCGGAACACGTTCCATTTGGATGGCTCATACCCCGGAGATAGCATCCATGGTGAGGCCGACGCTGTTAGCCAGAGGTAGAGGGCATGGCCAACGAGCTGTGATGCGTGCTGCAGTCGAGATCAGCGGCTGACGCCTAGACGATGGTGGCTCTGGGCCTCTCCTCCCCATGTGTCTCGCATTTCCCTCCACTTTCACGGAGCCTCGCGTGTGGCTTTGCGCCTCTGCGCCGTTGCGTTTTTGGCTGCGCCGTGACGCATTGTTTTGTTGTTGTGCCTGTAAGGCGACGACAAGGCGAAGACACGGCGACGAGACAGGTGGTACCAGCTTCTGTGCTGGCGACGAGAAGCAAGGGCCAAGGCAAGGCGCGTCCTCGTTGCCCTCGCTGGCAGCATCCGTCCGGCTGCGGACATGATCAAACTGTTCCGTGGATAATTTGGGTCCCACCCCACCGACTGCGACTCTGCTCGCGCGCGCGTCTTCTCACTGGCCGCCTCCTTTCCTTTCCCCCCTTTCTCTTTCGCTTTCACTTTTTATATCGGCGTGATGCTCCGGCTACACAGGCCCACAGCCGCTGGCAACTATGATAACGGAGAGTTTTGGCCATCAGGGCATAATTTTTGCTTTTCACATGTACAGCCTCCAAGGCAGAAGAGCAGAAAAGCAGAAAAGAGGCGACCTCTGCTGGCGTCGGTGCCGGAGAGCGAATCTGGCTGTTCTGTGAAACCGGGACGGCGCTACAGCCACCCACCTGCATATTCCGTACTAGCCGGCGCAGACCGTGCTCCGAGAGTACATCGACCTCCGCACTGAAAGTGGGCTGGCCCTCGGATTGGCGCTGTTGCTTGTGAAAGTGTGAAAGTCTGGATTCCCATTTCCAGTCCCATTTCCCACGGCGCCAGGCTCAGATGCTTGCATACGAATACGTTGTTAGTGGAAAGGTGGTTTTCATTGTTGATGGGTAGGCCAGCGCGTACACGTAGGTACGAACGAATACCCATTCTCGTGCAGGTTCTGTACGACAGAATGAGGCTCTAGAGACTTTGGAGACAGCGCCGGCCCCACCAAGGCCTGTCTTTTGCCTTGCCTTGGTTGTTCCCTTGATTCTCGTGGCCACACCCTCGATCCCTCCAATGGAAACTCAGGATGCGCCTTGGACGTGCGTGCCCGCCGAAGCTGTGCCGCCGTCGGAGAGCCGCTGTGCACGGAGTACTTGCTATGGAGGCCTGGACACGTACATGGACTTGTCGCTGTCGTACCGGCGTCGTGTGCGTACATGATCGGACGTGTAGAGTCGCAAAATCACCAGATCGGGTGTTGCAATGTCAGCAGCCAGCCGAAGCGTCTTTTTTTCTCCTTCCCTCGACCAGAGCCTGGGAGCCTGTGGGAGGAATCGGACGATGGAGCTTTTTCGGTTCCGGCGCGGCTCACGGAGAGCGTTTCCAGGTGCACCACGCGCCGCGTCAGTCAGCCCATTTGCTGGGGCACGGCGGAAAGGCATTGGCTGATTGGCCGCATCTCAGCAAGCATCGTCGTCATTGGTTCCCCAGATCAAAGTGGGCGAGCCCGGCTTTTGGAGGAGGCAATCGGCGCTTGCTGCTGGTGAAATGAGAATCAAGGTCGGGGGCAGATGAGAGATGGGGGAAAGGGGGCGAAGACCGCAGCTCTCACTCGTTCGGCATGGTTGGAGGCGCGGACGCCGCAGCCTGGGCAGCCCACGCGCGATGAGAATTTCTGACTGGAGTTTGAATTGCCTTTTGGGCGGGTTAATGCACCTACTTAGCTGAGGTGCATACAGTACACGTTGTCGGGAACCTGCGGGCCCTCTGATTCTGACTCTGATCCTGATTCTGATGCTGCTGCCATGTCGTCGTTTGTTGCCAGAGCAGAGACAGAGACACTGGTGTTTGACTCGCGAGAGCAAAATCGTGCCTGGATTTGGATGCATCAGTACACGGCGAGTACCAGCAGTGTCGACAATTGCTGGCGCAGACCCCGAGTACTGTGGCTGTATCGGGCAGAAGCAACGGCAGGCGGCAAAACTCCGATCTGGCCCTGGCTGCGTCATTGTGGGATACTGTACCAAGGGCAGTGGCACTAGCCCGGCCGGAAGAGCGCGACACTTTCGCACACCCCAGGAAAAAAGCGCAGGCGTCTGTGACTTGGGCCAACACTGGGTGGTAAAAGAGGACGGGAGGCCACATTCCGAGAGCCTGCGAAAGCCAATGCTTCTTTCTGCTGGAGGAGATTGCATTTTGGTGCTTCTGGCCATGGGTGGTGGCGAGTAAATTTGCATAGTAGAGCGCTCATATTATCTTGCTTTACTGACATTGCTGATATGACGGAAGAGAATTTGGAAGAGAACAAACGGGATCAAGTCCAGGTTGTCGAGATGCGAATCCCGCCAGCGCTGTAGGTACCGCTGGACACTCACTGAACACTCTCGCTGGACGCTCTGAAAAAAACGGCTGTCCAGAACCCTGTGGGTGGGGCCGGCAGGACAAGGCCTGAAGCCGATCCGCCCGTGGGGCTTCTGAAGCTGTGGCCGCTGCCCGCTGTCCGCTGGGACACACACTCTCTCGACACGCCCCCCGCCTTTCATCCCCCAAAGACCCTCGCGCCCGTCTCCTTGTTCCATCTCTTCCCTCCTCACCCATCGCCAGATTTTTCTTCCTCTTCTCCTTCTATCCCTTTGCTCACCTGCGCTGTGCAGACCTGCTATCCCACTTGTTACTCCTCTACCACGGCCTCCATCTTTCTTATTTGCCTCTTTACTTGCGCAATCTCTGCCGAGAAGAGCCAGTCGTCAGCGTGTGCACCGTCCTTCGTCCCGGACCTGCGGTGTCGCCATCTCCGGCCCTCTGCAAACTTGCCCGTCACCATCGCGACGCAGCAAAAGCCCGGTGCCGATCGAGTCGTCTCTGGGACGGCCACGCGCCTCGCATCGCATCGCGCAATTTTTCCCTCGTCAATCCCCTCTTCTCTGACCCGAATCTTCGCCCACAATGTCCTCCGGCGTGGTGCGCTCCACTGCCCTTAGAGCCGGCGGCGCTTGTGTGCGCTGCCGCAAGGGCAAGACCAAATGTGTCTACGAAAACGGCCGCGCGCCTTGCAAAAACTGCGCAAAAGGCATGCATGAGTGCTATCTGCCCTCGGAGAGCATGGCCCATCACCACGGCCAAAGCCCAGCGCGCCATACCGCTGCCCATCGCCCTTCTCGCGACGCTTTGCCGGCCTCCGGGCCCGGTGCCTCTGACGCCAGGCAGCCCGTTGTGGGCTCAGGCGGAGCCAGACACGTTCAGACCACCTCCGAAAAGTGAGTGCTTTGTTTCCTTGCGCGCCCCCTCTTTTGCGTTCCATCGCCGCCCGACACAGAAGAAAAAAAGAAGCAAAAGAAGAATTCTTTCTTTTTTTTCTTCTCTTTTTCATTCCCTCGCCTTGCATCGACGTCGTCGTTGCCTTGGCCTCTGTTGGGACGGTGTCAATTCCGTCTCGTCCCCTGGCCCTAGCCCTTGGCCCTCGGTACAGCCTCTGCCCCCCCGACTATTTCCCCCCCGAGTGGCCCGGCCGCCCTTCTAGCCTCGTGCTCACGTTGAGCTATGCTGCTTGTTTCTTGTCCCCACTCGCCCATTTCCGTTCGGATGGCAGAACGGCCCGATTTTTTCTTTACCGCCGCCCTATGCGCGAGCTGTCAAATTCTCAATTCCCCCTCCAAGTCTAGTTTGGCTGGCCGATGATGCCGCCGGAACCCGAGCGGAATGTTTGCTAACGCTGCCTCAGGCTTACACCAGAGCTCATCGCCGAGTGCGAGCGAGTCGTCTCAAAGACATTCCCGGCCTGCGTGGCCTTTCACAAGCCGACGTTTGTCCAGCAGCTCAAGAATGGCACGCTGGAATCAAGCCTCGTCTATGGTCTTTTGACAGCCGCCGCACGGTAAGCCTCTCTTCTCTCTCTTCTCTTTTCCTTTTCTTCTCCAAGCGACGAAACATGTTTCAGCCGCGGCCGGCCTCTGTGGATCAATTGGTCCGATCAGGCGCCGCATGTCAGGCTACAACACAAGCCTTGTCCGGCTGTGGCTTGGCACCTAGGAACGCGCATTGGCTTTAGCCATTTCTCTTCCTATTTCCTTTTATTTCTGAAATAATGCAACATGAGCTGATACAATCTTCAGGAGCTCTCCAAACCTCATCCGCCGCTATGGTGGCACCCCCACGGCGGCTGCCGACACCTTTGCGGGAAAGACAGTTTCCCTAATCAATGCCAATCTGGACCAGCCTAATCTCGCTGATATCCAGGCTCTCTGCCTCGTCATCATTCACGAATGGGGCAGCCGGAATGCCGTCCGTGCCTACGTCTATCTCGGCCAGGCCACGCGGCTGTTGCAGATGTACCGGATTCTTAACAGCCATCACGCATCTGACAATGCCGACCAGTTCCTGCGTGACGAGTCCTTTCGCCGCACCTTGTGGCTGACTTACATCCTCGACTGCCTTCTCACCTGTACGCCTGGCCGCTACCCTGCCCTGGCTCTTCAGGATACTACCGATGTAGCCTTGCCCTGCTCGGACATCAACTTCGCATTTGGTAATACCGTATATGTGAAGACGCTTCCGCAGCAGCTCGCCCAACACAATGCCCACGCATCACCAGGCCATGTGCCAACCGGTGAGATTGGCGAGTACGGATACATCGTCTTGGCTGCCACCATCTGGCGCGATGTTGTTGGCATGCTCGCCGTGTCTAGTTTCCGCGAGGATGATTGCACAGACCTCGTCATCAAAATCGAGAGGCTCCGAGCCACCCTCCCTATGCAGTTTGTCGATAAGCCTGGCCAAATCAACCTTCATATGACGATGGGATCTGGCTATACTTTTGCCATGCTGCACTGCCTGATCCACTGCGCCACTATCTTCGTCCATCGTCGACGGCTCTTGGAGGATGTGACATCTCCCTCGTTCAACATAGAATCATACCGGATGAGCCCCCGGTGCCACGACATCGTCGATCGACTCTTCACCTCCTGCCACGGCACATTGTCTCTCCTGGCAGCGGTCGAGTCTGGCGCTGAGAAGGATCATGTCACCTGCTTCCCCATTTTCATGCTCTTCTCCGCATTCACCGCCGGTGCGACCATTGCCTACCTCTCACTCAAGGGGTTGACACCTCCCAATGCCGTCGAGACGGCGGCGCACATTGTCAAAGACGGGCTGCGCTTTATGCACGATGGCAACGAGAATTGGCCTCTCATGACTAGTTGGCTTAGGCACCTGACCGTTATGCAGCGCGTCCTGCACAACGATGCCGCTGCCATGATGGGCGGTCCTGCTGGCCACGCGCCTCACCCTCACATGCCTTCGGCTGCCATCAAGGACGAGATGTCGTCAAATGCTGATACCAACCCAGATGCCATGGAATATGACCAGCAGAACTCTGGTGTCGCGCCTGGCCAGCACCCCAGTGAACCACGCTCGGTATCCGGCTCTGCCCGAGGGGAAAGCAGCGAGCCGCCCATCTCACTTCCGCGGCGGCCCGGGGTCACAACCATCAACGGAGGGTCTAACCACGTCTCCACCCCGGATGCCGTATCTCCACCACCAACTGGTGCGCCGCAAGCGAATATGCAGGTGCATGAGGTTAAGCGACAGAGTCCCGAGATGGTTCAAAACGGCATGGTCTCCGTCCACGACGGCCAGACTACGAGTCAAGACATGACTGCCCCAGAGCTGTGCGAAGCTTTTGAGCGCCAGCTGCTCGACCTCGACGATCTTGCCGCCTTCATGGGTGGCGGAGTCTGACTCAAGACAACAGGCGAGGCAAGCGTGGCAAGCGAGGCATCGCAGATGGCAGCTACAGACGGGGCCATAATGTTAATGAACCTTGCTGGGCACGCAATGTAGAGAGGGCGGGCTAGCTTAGTTACGTCTCCCTCTTCTCTTCTCTTTCTCCTCTCTCTCTTTTCTTTTTTCAAGAGCGTACAAGACGGGATCTGCAAGACAAAGAAAGGCTATACAAAATTACGGCATCGTCAAGACGCATATAATGACACGACACGGAGACTGGAATCGTTATGGATTGAATTAATATGGGGGGTTTGTACGTGTAGGACTATTAACCGGACAAGTCTCATTTTTTTATTATTTGGATTTTGGTTTTCCGATACCCCGGGAGGAGGGCGGTAGGAGAGGCGTTGAGGCAAATAGTGATAGGGAATGGTCGACTTTGAGTAGTTTTTGATAGTTTTGGTTCAAGCTGGACTGAATTAAGATTATGCAATTCGGAAACTAAGTCTTTGTTTTGGACCTGTGAAGCTCTGAATCATGACTCGGAGTGGCGGATAGGTGAGGATACGGAAGCGGTCCGGGAAGCGGGAATAAAGTGGGAGAGGATGATTGCTTGATAAGCTTCGTCAGGAATCAAATTGAGTTTCTCCGTACTCTGGAGATGATGACTTGTGAGAATGATTAATTGCTTTGATACTACAGAATGATTGACGCGGCCTTCTACCCGTATCATTCCGAATGCCCCTTTTCTCCGCATTCTCGAGGCGAGAGTTTCGAGAGGGCGTTGGAGAAAGGGCCGTGACGAGAAGAGATTTTTGGGGTCGAGATGTGGGGAAGAGAGAAAAGAATGGGATGAGACGTGGGGAAGCCCGGGGGAGAATCGATTCAATGGTTTCATTATTGGGGCGGCAGTTGGAGGAGCGGGCACGGAAAGGCACCGAGCATGAGTTTAGTGGAGTTTTGGCCTGTTCTAGTGTTCAGCGGCGATTATTTATATGGATAGGTGGTTTCTCCGGTGACATACAATATGTTACGAGGATATGTAAGGGTTTTTTTCGTGGAGAAGTTGGGGTAAAATTGGGATTTTGATTGATTGACGCGTGCTACGGAGATGGAGTGTTACATGGGGACGATAAAAAACCGAATCTTAGATTCTCTTAGAATGATACTCCGTAGTTTAAATGAAAAGAAGGTGATGAGATTTGCGGATGCGGAGGAGAGGGCGTTTTTTGCATGGTGGGTGAATCCGGGGGACGAGTTCGCTTGTTGGTTGCAGGGATTTTGTGGATGATCTTTTTCCTTTTTTTCTTTCAGAGGCCGCGGAATGGAGGCAGGAGTTAAAAGAGATTTGTTTGGTGTGACGTCGTGTTACTGCAACCTTTGCAACAGGGCTTCCGCGAGCTGAAAAAGAAAGGATTACTATTTCTGGCTACCTACACTAGAGGGAATTTCTCGCGTGGTAAAAAACCGGACCGTAGCATTCGATTCTTTTTTAAGTCTATCCTGAAATGCATCCTGTGGGTTGCACTCTGGGCGCTTAGTGCTTAGAAATTTGTAACGAGACGGAAAATACCGTTGTTTGGTTGGATCTTGGGGATCTAGGCCTCGTGCCGTTCGCGTGGGAAAAAGGGCATGCTCCAACTCTAACGCCTGGATTTTTAGATTGTTTGGCGTTGGGGCTATTTTGTCGTATGGGGCGGAGGGACCAAGATCCTATTGTTGCCCATGAACTGGATCCCTATTGTCAAGGAGAAAAAGAAGAAAAGACTGTCACGTGTATTCCGTCTGTGCTTTTTTCTCTGGGCCGTTGTCAGATTTTCGTTACATTTCATCTCGTGTGTATTCGCTCGTCCTCGGCTGAGTCGAGCTCCGAAAAGCGCTTGCTTTTGCCTCTTTGCCAAGCAACCAAGGAAGCTATCCAGCATCCAGAGAGCGGCGGCAAATATACAGGGTCTAGGATCTGTACACTGAGTCAAAAACGCAAGACTATCTATTTGGGATTGAATGTTCGGACTTCTTCCGGAAGAGCCTACATGGAATGTGGCTCTCGGAGTCAACTCGCACGAGCAAGCCCAGTAAAAACAACTAGCGTCTTCTTTTCTGCTTCTCCAAGCCTTCTTCTTGTCTAGTTGGTGGCTTTTTCCAGCTCTGGTTGCGGACGAGGCTGGTAGGTTTTTCTTCCATTTGATCCTTTCAAGCGAGAAAGCGGTCCGGTGCCGGCAATCAAAAGTATTAGCCGAATCTACCGAGTTTGCCAGCCAATGGAACGACACCAAAGTGCTTGGTGTGCTTTATGTAATACCGCTAGATTGACTCGTGGCTTGCAAAAATAATGGAAAACAGTAAATAGATAAATAATAAAAAATGGTAATGCTGGTGCCTGATGGCGGAAAGAGTTGCCCTGCTCTTGCCTTGCCTATGTACCCAGCCGTGAAGTAGAAGAAGAATGCGAGACGCTTTCCTCCGAATACTGCCACCACTTCTCTTTTACGCACGCTTATACTCCGTAATCGAACACATACACTCTCCAATAGCAAAAACAATAATTACCCATCACCAACGTATTCTATTCAGCTGGATTGCTTACTTTACCTTTTGCATCCATGTACACATAAGGTTGACTCCCATGCGGGCGGGGAAGCAGGTCCGAAATCCTGATTGGCCCGTACCACCTGGAGAGAGCATGCCAAGCCCGTCGACCGGCAATGTTGTGCCGAGAAGGCTGCCATTTGCTGCCAAGACGGGACTAGGCTTGGCATCTAGCGCTGCAGATCCTGGTTCAAAGACAAACTATTCGCGACTTCATGATGGCGGAGAGGCGCACTCGAAAGGGAAAGGGCACCTGGGGAATTGAGAGCCGGATGCGGACATCGATAGCGCCAAGTACATCATCATGAAGCGAGAAGTAAGTTGTGACGATGCGTGTAGATCGGTTGTTATTGATTGCCAATGAACCTGGAGAAGCTTCTTTTTATTTTTATACGGAGTACAGTAGCTTTAGTCGGCTTACAGGCAGCTTCAGATGAACCAACTCATTGTTCAGACGAGTCAGAAAATGGCTTTGCTGCTTTGGAGATTCCCGAATCACGGTACTCGTACGATTTGAACGCCGGAGAATGGATCTGATCGTGGCTTGCATCATGGCTGAATCTCTCGGTTAGGCGTCTCGAATCACATTTCCGGCAAGCCATGGAGGCGTTAATCCGGTTGTTATTGGCGTTGTGTCGAGCTGAAATGTCTAGCTCCATCTCAACTCGCAATGACCTCTGGTACGAGTCATCAAGCAACAGCACTCGAGCATCCACACAGCTGTTGCTCGTAAGACATTGCAATGGCAAGCATCGTACATCGTACATGATCCTTCTTCGGCATAGCCGCCGTGCCTTTCCATAATCGGAGCCTTCTTCGCCGTCATCTGATGGGTGCCCGCTAAATAGACTGAGGACACAGAATTTGGCCGCTCCCGACTGTCAAAACGATGGCCAAGCAAGGATCAGGCGCATGTGTTAACCGACTACGAGTACCCGTACAAGTTGGAAGAAGCGTTCGCACGGCAAACCTTCATTTGGGGCATGTTGCTCCGTTGGTTTGCGACATCCATGTAAGTCACTTGTGACGGGTTTGGACGGGCTCCATCTCATGGTGTGTGACTGGCCGGCAGACGCTGTCATGGTGGTTCCAAGCCGGGTGGATCACGCTTTGATTTTTTTCTTCTGTCTCTTGACCCCGACCCTGGTCGTTACATTCGTATTCCCATTCACTTTGCGGGAGCAGATAACCGGGCTACGGCTGGCAGATCCTGCTGTACAATAGCCCGCCTGCTGGTGCTCCCACTGGATCATGACGTTGGGTCTCAGCCCCAACCCCAGGAGCAACAGAGAATAAGCTTGTGTTGCAGCGACGTCTGTGGAGGCAAGGCTAGAGAATAATTAGGCTTGAACTTTTAGCCCCATCTTGGCTCCGTCTTCGTCTCCGAAGCCAGTGCCAGCATCACGCACTGGCATGTACGGACGCTGGTATTGTTGCGAATTCGCCGTTCCAGACCGGCTCGTGGGCCGGCTCCAGGAAACGTGGAGAAGGGCTAGCAAGCACAGGCACCATGTAAGCCTCAACCCTGGAGAATTCCCGCTTTTATACATGATCATTCTGGGGTTCCCCAACTTGCTCTGCGTTTAGCCATCGCCCCTCGCCCTCCCTTCCCTTGCTCCGCATTTTCTATATATCTCCTCCTCCCCCTCCTCCAGGTTTTGGAGTCCATTCCTCTCCACGGCCTCCCTTTTCTTCCTCCTCTCCTCTACTCTTTCCTTTTGGCCTTGTCTCATAGCATCGTCGTCTCAGTAAACACCGCCATCATGGTAGGGAACAATGAGGAATACTGGGTTCCCGAGAACTACGACAACATGTCGGCTGGCACCTACCTGGCCACGCGGTTCTCGTCGCTCAAGCCGCCCATGCTCAACTTGCCCAACCCGTGGAAGCTTCTGCGCATGCTCAACCGCCAGCAATGGGCCTTTTTCGCCATTGCCTTTTGGGCCTGGACGTGGGACGCCTTTGACTTCTTCACCGTGTCCCTGACCGTTGCGGACCTCGCCAAGCAGTTCGACAAGCAAACTACAGACATCACCTGGGGCATTACGCTCGTGCTCATGTTCCGATCCGTCGGCGCCATCCTCTTTGGAGTTGCTGCCGATCGCTACGGTCGCAAGTGGCCCTTTATTGTCAACAACCTGCTGTTTATTGCCCTGGAACTGGTAAGACACCCTTCCATTCGAATTGTGTTATTTCCGCAATCTGTGACTTGGCGATTTGCCAAGATTGAGCCGGCGGTGCCACCCGCCTTGGCCACAGGCCCCAAAATCCCCGCCAATAGCCAGCGGCACTGCACGCACTGTAACTGCCGGAGCTATTGATTTTGCTGCTCAATTCATCGTGGGCTCATAAAAACGCTCGGAGAATAAATGCGATTGAGAAAAAACCGCTAACCATGGCTGTCTTTTATAGGGAACCGGTTTCTGCAACACATACAAGCAATTCCTCGCCTGTCGCGCCCTGTTTGGCGTTGCTATGGGTGGTTTGTACGGAAATGCTGCCGCCACCGCTCTAGAAGATTGCCCGCAAGAGGCTCGCGGTATCATTAGCGGTATGCTCCAGCAAGGTGTAAGTCAGCTCCGATATCGCCCTGTTTTGAAGTGCAAAACACCGAAAAGAACCCAATTTGCTGACCAGCTTGATTCGAACAGTATGCCTTTGGATATCTCCTCGCCGCTGCCTTTGCTCGGGGTCTTGTCAACACCACCTCTCACGGATGGCGCCCTCTGTTCTGGTTCGGCGCCTGCCCGCCCGTCCTTTTCATCGCCTTCCGTCTGATGATGCCCGAGACTCAGACATACCGTGAACGTGAGCGCATGCGTATCGAGGCCGGCCAGAACAGAAGCAACGACGAATCTGTTGGCAAGGTCTTCATCAAGGAGGGCAAGGTCGCCGTCAAGCGCCACTGGATCCTGTTGACCTACCTTGTTTTGCTGATGGCCGGCTTCAACTTCATGAGCCACGGCAGCCAGGATCTGTACCCTACCATGCTGACGAACCAGCTGGGATTCAGTGCCGACAAGGTCACCGTGACCCAAGTCGTTGCTAACCTGGGCGCCATGACTGGCGGTACCATTGTTGGTTTCGTGAGCCAGTCTGTCGGCCGTCGCTTCAGCATCATCATCTGCTGCATTGTCGGCGGTGCTCTGCTCTACCCCTACACCTTTGTGCACGACACGTCCATCATGGCCGCTGCTTTCTTCCAGCAGTTCTGCGTGCAGGGCGCTTGGGGAGTCATTCCCATTCACTTGATGGAGCTGTCTCCCGGTGCTTTCAGAACCTTTGTCGTCGGTACCGCTTACCAGCTCGGTAACCTGGTGTCTTCGGCCTCTTCCACCATCGAGGCGCGCATTGGCGAGCGCTTCCCCCTGCCACCCACCGCCTCTGGCACCAAGCGCTACGACTACGGCAAGGTCATTTGCATCTTCATGGGCTGCGTCTACGCCTACGTCCTGGTCCTGACCTTTTTGGGTCCCGAGCAGCTTCGCAAGAGCTTCGACGTGGCTTACGACCACGACGCCGCCGAGGTTGCTGGCTGGGACGACAAGCCCAAGGCTGTGCACGACGAGGAGTTTGATACCAAGGCGCGAGACTCCACCGCGGAGAAGCGAGCTACTGAAGAGGTTTAAATCCGGATACCCGTAGTTTTTTGAATGTCATGTTTTTGATTTGTTTGGGAATTTGGGAAATTGGAGGCCAAAGCTATGAACACTTTGATTGGCCCCCGAGGGTTTTGATAGGATGCTCTTAGAGCTCCGGGCAGTTGGAAATGTGAAACTGTCGATTATGACGTGACGCAATATGCGGTTTATACATAACGAACAAATACCAAATTTATATGAAGCCAGCCATTTGGGAAATGAACTATTGAACGTGCCCGTGATTTCGAGTGATGTAGAAGAATCTGAGACCAAGATGATGATAAGACGCAGTCGAAACAACGAAGTCTTGTAGTCAAGTGACAGTCATCGATTTTGCACGCATCTTGATATATGTGATCCATGTACATGCGAACGTGGTTTGTATTTGTGTCAAGAGTCCGTATTGTAATCAATCTATATAGTGTGGACTTTGCAGCAGACGCCAGTTTATAGAAAACCAAAAGTCTTGCACGCAACAAACGAGACATGTATATATGTATAGTCGTTATAATTCTCATGTCATATAAAACAAAGAAAAAAATGTTTAAATAAAAAACGCCTCCTCATATATCATGATATTCTAACAAGAGGTATAAAAAGCACAGTCGCCCTCATCGCATTTCGACCCGTTTAATCACGGTGGTGGTGGTGGTGGTGTCCGCCCTGGCCGCCGTAGGCCATGTTCTCAGCCTCCTTCTTCTCCTTGCGTTTCCTACAAGAAAACCCGTTAGCATCACATCTTCTATCCAGTTATTGCGTTGGTTGGGGTATTAAAACGTACTCAAACACGTTCTCAATCAAGTTCGCAGCAATGGCACCGCCCACAGCAGCCAGACCACTGCCCACAAGGCCTCCACCAGCCTTCTTCGCAGCGAAAGCAGCGGCACCGCCTCCGATGAGGGTCGCGCCGAGGCCGCGGTCGCCGTCCTGGCCCTCAGCGCCGGGGTACTGGCCCTGCTGGTCGGCGCCGGGGTACTGGCCGCCGTAGCCGGGCTGCTGCTGGCCGTACTGCTGCTGCTGGTGCTGCTGGTACTGGCCCTGCTGGTCGTACTGGGGCTGGCCGTAGGGAGAGGCGCTGCGGTTGTTGTCGTATTGGGGCTGGCCGTAGTGTTGCTGCTGGTGTTGCTGGTACTGTTGCTGCTGGTCGTACTGGGGCTGCTGGCCGTACTGCTGCTGTTTTTTTGGTTTGTTAGTCGAGGGAGAGAGAGATTGTTTGAGAGAGAGAGAGAGAGAGAGAGAGAGAGACGAC
>LVVK01000013.1:2096870-2170092 GCA_002022785.1 Trichoderma guizhouense | reverse complement strand
AGGAGAGAGAGTATGTAGAGAGAGAGAGAGAGAGAGAGAGAGAGAGACGAACCTGCTGAGGGTAGCCTTGCTGCTGCTGGGGATAACCGCCTCCGTATTGTTGCTGCTGGCCGTATTGCTGCTGAGGGTAGCCGCCGCTGCCGCCGGCGTTGTTGTAGTAGTCGTTGGCGGACATGATGATGGCGGGGTTTATCTGAGTTGTTGAGGTTTTATAAAGGTGGAGGTTCGGAAATGTCGCAACAACCAAAGCGAGGCGTAGAATGAGAGAAAAAGGCGAGATGGAAAAAGGATAAGAGACCAGATATGTAAGAGAGAGTCAGAAGCACAGGCAAGCTTATTTATTCCGTTTTATAATCATGCGGGCAAGGGACCTGCTCTCTCTTTGGTGGGGGGGAACCGGAGTAAGGACATGGACATGGACACTTGATCCTACTAACACGGCGCCTGGCCTCTCAGCTGGACGGACGGTGGTTCAGTGTTAGCCTTAGCGGCTGTTTCGATGCACACGAATCAGCATGGCTGGTGGAGGCGTGTGTGGATATTGGTGCCTCGGATTACTTTGCGCCTGTGTTGTGTGTTCCCTGCGGTTCGTGCCTTTGCCTTTGGCATGCTGCAAGGTACATGTGCATTGGGGGAGTGGCGCAGTCACTGCGGCTCTGGGAGGCGCGCTTGGGCGGTGGTGGAATCCAGCAGAACAAATGACGACTGATGACAGTAATTCTACATGGGAAGATTATGGAAACATGTTAAAGATTACAGTACGATTTGCTTTTCATATAGTATGCGTTTTGGTTTTGTAGACACTGGTTTGCTCGAGGGCTGATGAAATGGACATGTAGGTGAGCGGCGGCTAAGATCACCAAAACTGTAGAGGCCAGTCAGCTCAGACAGGGACACCCAGGCCAGGCCACGGCTTTCCCGGCACATTCTGGAGCTGTCGACAGACTTTTGGCCTTGAACCCATCAGGCTAGAGAGTGTGCTGGATGGGATGGGAGAGAGGGATTATACAGTACAGTACAGAAGGATTATACGAGAGGCACATGCAGCTATGTTGCAGCTGAAAGTTGTCTGAACACTGACTCTATACTGATAATGCCGTGACATGTACGTAGATATGACAGACTCCCTGAGGTTCAGAGAAGTTTGAGTTCCATACAAATCAACAGAGTGCACCATACGCCAAAAAACTAAAAATACGAAGCACTAAATCTCTCATTCTGCAGAGTATTCAGCGCACTTCGATCATCACGGAGTCAATTTGTTCATAAGAAGAGGGGAAACTACTTTCTAAAGCCCGAAACAAAAAAGTGGCGGCGCGAGCTACACGGTAGCACTCCAGATTTCCCAGCCATCCGCTCAGCCACTTCTATTCCGTCTTCTTTGTTTCTCAGGGGCAATCATGTGCTGAAGCAACTAAAAGGCAAGCCACACCAACAATCAGCCGACGCGCATCGTTTTGCCTCTTAGACGCCCAAGGCTGATTTTCTCGTCTTGATTCCGTGAGGGGCCGGGCGGTTAAGGATTACTCTGTGCAGGGTCCCTTGGGCCAGTCTAACCTACTGAGATGGGATACTGGGGGCGGGGTCGCATTGCATTTCGAGTCTTTTGTCCTATTTCGATGGGTGAGGCTCTGCTGTTGAGGGGCTGTTTAGTCGCCGGTCGCTATCGTTTACTTCCATGTCCATAGTCGATGTTCTCAGAATCTGAATCTCTGAACATATATCACTGACGTTGATTTTCTCTCTCAATTTGTGGTGAATATTTACAGGTGACAAGAACCGACTGCTCCGTGCAGAGGCTTAGCTCTGGAGCACTTGTTTTCTTGGCTCTCACAGTCAGTGGTCGAGCGACGGCCAAGAACTCTTGGCTGGTTATTCGTTGTCCATCTAGCGTAGCATCTTTGTTACCATATAGCAATACCATATGACAAAGTAGAGACAAGTCAGTCATGCCCAAAATCACGCCTCCATCGTAGGCCAAAATGCATTCTCCGCCTCCACCACCTCATGCCACTTCGCCAGCGCCCTATCCAACAACTGCACCCTGACAAGCTCGTCCGCATCCCGGCGAAGCTCCATCTCCCGCTGCACCGCAGAGTCGATAATCTCGCCCAGCTGGTCGACAAACTGCGCAAACTCCTTGGAGCTCCAGTTCGGAATGAACTCCCGTCTGAGAGCCCCGCCGTCGGCATCGTCGTCTTTGCTGTCGTCCGAGGGAGTGGAGAGCCGGGCTGCGGCGCCGGACCAGGCGTCGAGGTAGCATTTCTCCGTCGCCCAGAAGACGATGGCGGCTTCGAGCCAGGGGAGGATGACGTTGTTGTCGCTGCTGGGGGAGATGCCGTCGAAGAGAGCTTCGAAGCGGCGTAGACCCTCGAGTTTGGTGTCATCGGCTACCCGGCCGTTGGCATCGGCAGGTAGATTTACGTCGATGCCGTATTTGGCCGCGGTTTGGACGAAGAAATTCTCTTCTCGGCGGATGTTTACAAGTGCATCAATCATCCAGTGAAGTAGTTTGGCGTTTGGCGGGTGCTCTCGCTCAGCTGTGTCATCGCGAGGAGGCGTCACCACCTCGGGGAGCTGTAGAAAGCTGAGTAGACGGCCCACGCCACGGATGTAAGCGTGAATATACAGCCGGTCATTGGCGAGCCATTGGCCTAGAAGAGTTTTGGAGACGCGGCCTTGAGAAGCGTTTGCGAGGAACGGGGATTGAGTGGCCGATTTGTAGCCAAGAGGGTCGGAGATGAGAATGGTTTGGGTGAGAGAGAAAGGTTCAGCCATTTTATTGATATAATTAAATCGTTCTTGGCTTTCTGAGGGTAAGTATTAGTTAGATGCGATATTGATATTAGTGAGACATATCCAAATGTATTGACAAGAGGCTTGGGAGGGAAGATTGAGGTGTAAATGTGAAGCCGAAATACTGCGCATGTGTAGATCAGTATATTACGTCACGCGGGTGACTACTTGGACACACAAGAAGCGACATTCTTGGCCAACGTCTCATTCAGATCGCTGACCACCATTAATGAGAAATTTTGCCCTTACTTTTGGCAGCACTTGGTTAATAGGCATTTGTTAGAGAAAACCACCAATGTGGTTCAAAGAACTGGGTATCCTCTTATTATGCTACCCTATGGTATTTTGAGTTCTATGCTAAAGTGCTCGGCATTTATGAGAAACTTTCTTTATTCGTAATCTGAATACTGGAAAAACAGTTTCTTCAAGTCTATTTTATTCTATCGGCATCTCTGGTTTCATTTTCGCCCCCGTAGTTTTCCGTAGTCTCTCTGATGTATGTAACTTGGCAGTCGCCATAATTCGAAAAGCATTTTATCTTCGTCTCTAGAACCAAGACGGCTCGTTCCCCATTTTGAAAATTCGTGAAATAAAAAAATTCGAAAAGAATGTCGCATCATATCAATTGCTGAATGGATCATCGATCCGTATTCCCTCTTCAAGCCTTGACGGGAGGAATCACCATGCCGTACTTCTCATAGGGGAAGTTCTCCAGGCTGACAAGGTACTCGGACCAGCCATCGCCCAGCTCACCGACCTGGTGCAGGTCGACTTGTCCTGCCTCACCAGTTCGACCAGCCAGGACTTCCTCTTCGCGGCCGGCGTACTCCTTCTTGAGCATCGGGTGGGGGCACCAGATGACACGCATGCCAGCACGGCGGCCAGCTTCGACGCCGGGGACGGAATCTTCAAAGACGAGGCATTCCTCGGGTTTTATGGGAGCTTCTCCCTCAGGAAGCGAATCGTTGATGGTTTTGAGAGCCAGGAGGAAGATATCCGGGAGAGGCTTTCCACGACCAGGAGTGAGACGGGTATCGTCGCCCACAACACGTCGATTGTCGGGAAAGACAGAGAAGAGATCAGCGAGGTGATTCGTCTTGAGCTTAAAGTTGCCCATGTGCGAGCTCGTGGCCAAGGCAATGTGCACCGCTGGTGTCTCAACACCAGGCTGCTGAGTTCGGACCAGGCTGGTGAGCAGCTCAGGGACGCCTGGCAGAGGCTTGGTGCCAGGGAAGAGCTTCTGGTGCAGAACAGCGTTCTCAGCTGCGAATTCCTCTGCCGTGATGGGGAGCTGAGCCCATTCCAGGAAGATCTTGTTGGCGGCGGGGCCAGGACGGCCCTGGAGCTGGGCCTTGATGGACCAGGGCAGGGAGGGGCGAGAGTACTTGTCCAGGATGAGATTGATGCAGAGAGTGTAGATGTCCTCGGTGTCGAGAAGGAGGCCGTCCATGTCGAAGAGACAGGCTCTCACGGGAGGGAAGCTGGGGTCGTGGTTTAGCACTCAATCGATGGGTGAGAATGAGCGATGAGGAACATACTCGGTTCGGGGAGCCATTTTTGATGAGAGAGAGGCAGAAGATGAGCTTCTTGTGGTTGTTGTTTGTAGGAGGTTGAAGATGAGGCTGAATATGAGGTTGATGAGAGACGATGTTAGGTGTAAAAGGTTCTGTTGAGCGAGAGTTGAGGGATCGAGGGATGCTCCTTATCCTCGCCAACTTTTTTTTTTCTTCTCCCGCGCGTTGGCAGCTGGCGGCGGTTTTATGTATCGATCAAAGCCTTTGATCTACAGCGGCCCAAGTGGGGGCGGGGCGACTTGATTTATCGGGACTCGCCGAATGACTCCCCCTAGAGGGCCGACCGGAGTATCGCTGGAGAATTGGCGTTTGGTTCACTATTGGCATGAGATTAGGTTATTCGTGAGATTACCTATTATTTTATACAAGACAAGTTTGCCAATTGAGAGCGCAGCCTTTAGTTTACAATGATACCACATCTACCTGTACTCTATAGATCTGCTGCCCATGTCACTTGGTACCTGAAATTGTCCCCTCAGTTCGCTGACATAATCGCATTCATGCCACTTCTCCACCAGCCACGCCTCTACGTAGCCTCCTAGCCATGTCCAATATTCACAATTTCATCCATGACTCGCTGCCGTTCAGCACATCAAAGACATACACCGCCCAAACATGAGTGATAAAGACAAAGAACCAACAAGTACAAAGGACGTATCTCAAAAGGAGAAGCCCGATGATGAGCCGGAAGTGGTGAAATTCTCTCCTGAGGAGGAAGCAGTAAGTGCAAATTAGTGTCGTTTATGTCATAGGTTAGGCACTGGGATATCTCACTTCACCTCTCTTTAAAGCCTTCATCTTTTGTGTCTTGACATCTTACAAAAAGGTTCATGGATTATCTATAAGACTCTCACTCTGTACCCATAAATATATGCAACCAGCCTCCCCCTACCCTCCATCTCATTCTTACAGCTCGTCTCATATCACTACACGAAATGCCCTTAACAACACGAGCTATCTCCCCTTCACCAACATATCTCATATCTTCTCACTATTCAGGAAACTCACTCATCTTCTCATACTAGTCCCTCCTCAAAGAATCTCACGCCATCAAGGCCGACGCCAACTCCCTCTTCGCCTCCAAAGATTACCACAACGCTCTCTCCAGATACGACGATGCCATAGCATCATGTCCCAACTACCTCCACTATGAGCGTGCCGTCATCCAGAGCAACATTGCCGCATGCCACTTGAAAGTTGAGCAGTGGAAGGAAGCCATAAAAGCCGCATCAGACGCCATCGACGGCTTAGCAAAGCTAGAAAACGAGTCAAGTCCAAACGACCCCAAAGAGGAAACACCAAACGACCAAGATACCAAAGCCGCTGAAAAAGAAGACGATGATGTGGAAGAAGAAATCGTCAGCTCTGGCGCAGCTCGCTCCGCACCCGCTCCCGCCCCTGAACCAACACCAGACCAAGTAGCCCAAGAGAATCGCAAAGCAGACATCCTCCGAATCCGCACCAAAGCCCTACTTAGACGTGCGCGCGCCCGTTCAGAGGCTGGCGGCTGGTCGAACCTCGCTGGCGCGGAAGAGGACTACCGCGCTCTCTCGCAAATGCCTGGCTTGACACCGGCTGATCAGCGCACTGTTCGTACACAGCTCAAGGCCTTGCCGCCGCGAACAAAGGCGGCTCAGGAGGCTGAGATGTCGGAGATGTGGGGGAAGTTGAAGAGTCTTGGCGATGGTATTCTCAAGCCTTTTGGGTTGAGCACTAATAATTTCCAGATGGTCAAGGATGAAAAGACTGGTGGGTATAGCATGAATTTCTCACAGGGGGGCTCATCGTCATAACAAAGCGCGGATCAGTATTATTAAAAGACTACGTGTATTATTGGTGGGATTTTGCTTGGATGATATGTGACCATTACAGCGATGTAGATGATAGAGCGGTCGTATACATGACCTCAAGCTTGCAACTCGGTAGATTTAAAGTTGATCTGAACGCATTTACCATTGCCACAGCGTAGATTATCAATGTCTAAGCCTAAATAACCCTGAGCTGCTCACTGTGGATACTCGATTTGAGTCTTCATTCTTCGTAGCATATTCAAGACCTCCATGCGTTCTTTGTCTCCCACCAGGGCACCCAAGGCAACCAAAAGTGCCTGTACGGAAATCGGTCCCAGACAGCTATCCTCCGTGTGGGCCACAATCCCACACACCTCACGAGCATGGTGCAGCTGAAGCGCAATCATTTCCTCCGAAAGCATGGTTTGCTCCATGGGATGTGTCTGCGTAAGTATAGACTGCGCAGTATGATATAAAAGACGACAGAAAACAGCCTCTCGCTTAGGAAGCCTAGTTAACGGAGGTCAGCTCTTAGGCCACCATCATATAAGAGAGCATCGGACATACCATGTTTTCGGAAAAGTAGAATTGTTCTCCGTCTGATCGGGGTACATGTATCCCAACGGCCGCATGTTCCTCGGGCAAGCGTCGTTCCATTGATCGCAAAGCTGCTTCAAATGCTTCCATTCCGGAAGAAGATTCTCCAGCGTCCTGTTCTCCCGCAAATCTACATCCGTAAATGATAACACGCATAGCCTATAACTAATCACCTTGGCGAGTATAAAGAGCATCCGCTGCACCCACAGTTCTTCGTCCCCATGGGTCATGAATTCGCTGCCGTCGCTAGGCATGCGCATATCGACACTCCAAGAATCAACGTACAAGCAGTATCCTGCTTCCAGGCTTCCCACAATGTCGAGATAGGTATTCAGCCAGAAACAGGCTGACCCAATACCGTCGCTGTCTGGACTCCATTGACTTTCGCTGATGATGGAGTTGAGCACGGTAGGGCTATGGCCGCCGCTCTGTGGTCCTTCTTTGAATATGATGTTGTAAAGTTTGAGAATGACTGCTACGGTTGAGCACTCTTCAATGTCACGCTCTGGATTCTCGTGATAGCGAAATAGTTGCATATTTGCCGTACTGTAATATGCTGCAGCTGCATCGCTCATGTCAGGATGGCGCTGCGACAGGCGTCGAATGCCGCAGGCTAAGAGAGAATAGAGTAGAAGAGGAGAGTCGAGCGCTCTGTATGGAAGGACTTCGCCAAAGTATTTTTCTTTGTTGAACGAGTCCATCCATGTTGCCACTTCTTCTACGTAGATTTGCATATATCGGACATGCTCGGGCATGTCGAGAAATTCGCGCTCCGAGGTGGTGACTGTAGTCGTTGGGCAAGTAACGCTGTCATCTTCAATGGGTTCGCTAACATTCGACCGATCTTCAACTTCAGACAAGCTCATTGGCCCTGATTCGACCTCCCCATCTTTACGCCATTCGGTTGCTTGCAGTATCAAACTGTCGCTATATATGCTTCTCGTTGTATTTGAGCCTTCCGGTGATATATAGACGTGCCATACATGCCCTTGGAGAACATGGTCGGAGGGCCCTGGATCTGGACTTGGGAGCTGCGTTTGGACCGCCATTTTGTAGTCAACATGTTGGCTATGCGTCGTATCTGCATATCTGCTTGATCCTCCTTCATACTCTGAGGCAATACGCCGGGAATCATCTTGGAATAGGACTAAATGTATGCATATTAGTCTAGAACCAAGACAGTTTGAGAGCGCCCGACCATACAGTTACAGGGGCCAAATGGAACAAAGTAAGCTGAATCGTGGATCGTAATGTTTGAGAAATTGAGTCGAATGCCGCGTATGCATTTTCGGCCGCCTTTCTCGCAGTTTCGGCAGGCTGGTACTGATTCGTCGCATTTGAGATGTCGATCTCGGCATGTTAGACAGCCAGTGCGCACTCGCTTCGACTTGGGCGTGGGCTTGGGCGTGGGCAGATCCCCTGAGTAGAGACTTTCCATTGCAACCTTTCTGGTTGGGATCGGTATATGGCATGGATACCTGCTGGAATAATCGACATGCATAGTTGATTTGTCGGAACGTATCGAATCGAAATTATCGGTGATGCTCTAAAGGCCAGAATGTGTTGAAAACTCCCTCCTAATGGATCTCCCTCGCAGATTAACTCTTAGAGAACTTGTTGCAAGTAGTCTTCGGATTGCACTCCAAAGGATTAGTTAGCATACCTACCAGTTGTCCCCAATTAGAGTATGCCGAGATCGAGAGACAAAGGAGGTATGCTGTAGTTCTAAAGAAAGCAGGATTAGTATACGCCTAACGTCACTATCTGCAATCTCAGGTTCGTAAACATGCCTCATACACGGGATTATGAATGGATCCAGAATGTAGCAGCAAGTATCAGGAGTGGAGAGCTCCGAGATGATCAAGTTCATCCAAGTCTAGTGTTGATTTGCGTCTTGCGGTGAAGAATCTGGTCTATACCATCTTTTCATGGGGAACACCGTGAGTTTAGCCAACACTCCTATAAATGTCGGTTGGATCAGGTAGCCGTTAGAATTGGAGAGTCTTCATCAACAACCGATGAAGTGTTGATAGGTGCAGTGCAAAAAGAGCTTGGAGGGTAAGAGATGCCCCTGTTGAACCCAAGGTCAGATTGCATCAGCGTATGTGACGGTGATACGAGATGTTTGGTGTTTGTATTGCCCAACCAAGACTACAAAATTGAGGAGAATGTGCAGATGGAACATGGGCCAAGGGTTTGAGCCAGTGCCCCAGATATTTACACCACTGGCATCTCTGTAACACCAACCATGGCACCTGTGATAAGCTGTTTGAATCACACTGGCCTCGAGCGCCAGAATCTGGAATCTGGCCACTCTGATGACAGCAATCCGTCAAAAATGCCGTTTATAGAACGGCCGATATTAAGCATAATGTGGCTGCAGGGGACACGGAGCCGCGCATTGCCAAAGGCCGACGGAGGTGGCAAGTTCATATGGGATGGGCATGAGACCACCGGCATCGTTGCAGCAGTAGCATCTGCCTTGGACTCACACAGGACACAAGAGGATGTCCGGGGGTGGGAGGGAGACCGGCAAAACACGACACGCTCGACAAGTGGATAGCCTCGTCCCTCTTCTGGTTGGCACCACCTAATGCACTTATATTTCAGTAAAAACATGTATGTTAAATGGCAACAGTTGCTGATATGGGCGAAATCATCAAAGTCGTACAAAATGAAGTGTCCAAGTAGTGCCTTTCTGTCCGTATCATTGGTCATCCGCATATGAGAGGTCCCTCCCAATCTACCGATGCGAATGCAGACCGCCGTGTTCACTTGTGGCATCGGGCAGTGAGAAACACCTTTTCAAGGCAATAAACGGAGAGCTTTGAAGCATGCCGCATAAATCCAGCTCGCGAAAGCCCTTTCGCTTGAATCGGGCTGTCCGAAGGACTACTGCCTCAGCTCTCGCTGCAGGGAGTACTAGAGATGCTACTCTCAAGTACTGCCTCCGAAATTTACTCTGAGGCGCTCAAGGCCACAACGCAGCATGTTCGATTGATCCATCATCACCCAATACATCTCCCGGTGCGGCCCGATTTCCTTTGAGTTGCTACCAGTAAAATTCCATACCTTGGGACGGTGAGCTTATTGGATGGTGCAAAAAGATACGGCGTTTGCCGAGCCTGCCCAAGGCGTCCAGGCATCAGTATTGAATTGCCCAGTAGACTGACTTGGTGAAAACTCGTGGCGGTGGCTTGCTGCAAAGACAGGTGAGCTGCCAACCTACACAGCGCTTTGGATCAGGAAGAGGCACGCCAATTAAACATAGAGGTGGCCAGGGCAGATAAAATTACCCTATGAGAGATACCGGGGCTCCCCTCCTTCTGTTCGTGCGGAGGCCTCGAGGAAAAAGAAAGGCTATCGGTAGAGTCTGACAAAGCTGGATCGTGGCAGAGACCAATCCGGAGCCAAGGCCAGTGCTCAGCTTCACAAGGTTCACATGCATGTCTCAGAGGGAAGTGAACAGAAGTGAAGCAATTTCATGAGATGCCTTGTGATCGTGGCACCTCCAGGGATCAGGATCATCGCTTGCTGTAACCAAAGAGATGAGAGAGGGCTCATTGAGGTTGCAGAAATCCGAGACCTCGAGAGTAACGCAGCATGAGAGTCGCTGTAGGTCGCCGGTCACCCGCCCTGGATGACGTTCAAATTTAAGCTCTGCACATTCCCCCCCACGCATGAAAATGATTTCATCGTATCCTTCATTTGTGTGCCTGGAATGAATAAAGATTTGAGTGGAGGAGTTTGTACGGGCTGTAAATGTGGAAAGTTGTTGAGAAGGACTTGTGTGATGTATACAACGGCCATGCACGTGACTGATAAACTTGCTCTGTATCACTCGACGCATCTTGAACTTGCCATGCTTGCCCTCCAACACAACCCAGCGCATCATAATCGACCTTCAGAGATGCTCTCTTCCTACTCATGAAGTGCCCCGTTTTGCTAGGGTAGCAATGTTTCAGCTGATAGGTATTGATCAGTTGGCTGAAAAGGCGGGGAAAAAACATGGCTGAATCAACACCGTCGCCAAAGGCGATATTACGAGGGCATAAGGCCCAGATCCATGCCGCCACATTCGTGAGACAAAACGAGCGCCTTGCGACTGGCGATGCGGAGGGCTGGGTGGTGCTCTGGGACCTCACCATCATGCGGCCAAAGGCCGTTTGGAGGGCCCATGAAAATGCAATTCTCGGCATAAAGGGGTGGGGTCGCGACAAGATCATCACGTATGTCCTGCTCTTCATGGCGTAGAATCAAGTTTGTTACTGACCAGAGTCTCAAAAGTCATGGCCGCGACCACAAGCTCATCGTGTGGAAGCTCACAGAGGAGGACGAGGGTCGGCTCAGCGTTTCTCTGCCCCTGGAAGACACCCCCACGCCGCGCCCCCAGCCTTGGATGATTCATCTGTTGGAGGTGAACACAATGAACTTTTGCTCATTTGCCGCCTGTCTCAGTGACGCTGAACAGGGCTCTCTCGAAGCGGCCTCACCCACAGCAGAAGTCATCATCGCCGTACCAAACACACTGGCATCGGAAGCCGTAAGTAGCCGCTGTACTTGGCAGAGCCTTTGCATCTAACTAACACAATGTGAAGATTGACATCTACACCCTCCCAAGCCAAACTAGGATTCACACCATCAAAACCAGCCAGAAAAATGGCATGGCCATGAGTCTATCTCTTTTTTATCACCAAGGGTGCCTAACACTAGTGGCGGCTTTTGAAAACGGGTTTGTCTCTGTACATCGTCTGGGCTCTGATGGGTCTTGGACAATGACATACCGGTCACAGGCACACACGCAGCCGATTCTATCTATAGATGTTCACCCTAGTCGAGAATACTTCTTCACATCATCAGCGGACGCGCTGATAGCGAAGCATCCAATTCCAATCTCTCAGCAAGAAGTGGATGCTGATTTTGAGCCTGACCAAAGGGTCACGGAGGTGGTTGAGCCGCATCAAATTAACACTGGAAAGTCCCTCCTCTCGGCAGCATTAAGGGACGCTACCGCTTCAGAAACTAAACCAAGGCGCAAGAAACTCAAAGAATGGGAGCATCCACTCAAAGTGATTAACACGAAGCACTCTGGTCAACAAAACCTCAAAGTCAGATCCGACGGAAAGTTGTTTGCCACAGCCGGATGGGATTCCAAGATACGTATATATTCGGCCAAGACTCTCAAGGAACTGGCCGTGCTTAGTTGGCACAAAGTTGGAGTGTATGCTGTCGCTTTTGCCACTGTTGATGAGCTGAGTTCTTTGTTAAATCCCCCAGAAAACGCCAAGCCCACACCCTCCGAGCTACCAACTGAGAATAACGAGAAAGAGGCCACCAGTGCGTCACCACAGGCGCCATCCAATGACTCGCAAGTAACATCGAGCCTGATAAAAGGACCCGGAATGAGCGTCAAGGACCGCAGGCTTCAGCTTGCAAAGACGGCGCACTGGGTCGCAGCAGGCGCAAAAGATGGAAAAGTGAGCTTATGGGATATATACTGAAATTGACTATCATACACCAAATTCATAACATCATGATCGCGTTGACCCATCTAATCGTGTCAATCAATACCACCGCTTTGAACTCGCTGGGAGAAAGCTTACCCAAATATGCTATTTACTCGTCAAATATCAGTCTGGTTCAATATACCTTGGATGTAATCCTCCTAACCAAACGGGTCTGTCTTCTTTGCCATCTCCGACCAAACTCTCGACATCCACGCTGATACCAGCGCGTCTCTCTCACAAGCACCCATCATGGCGCTGACAACCAAGGTCATGAAGTTGCCCTCGGTCACTTCTCGTGCTACAAGCTGACCGTCTGCATCGCTCCACTCGTATCGAACGGCTTTGTCTTTGGTAGGGATAGCCGAAAAGAGAATGTCTCGACGCACTAACTGCTGATCGAAAGACTTGGTTGCGGTTGCGCGCCGAATGCGATAGCCTTTTGTTGTCGACAGTTTCCTTGGCCGGAAGCTCTCCAACCCAAAAGCGCAGAGGCTCTGCCGCGAGGTGGGCTCGGCATGATACGCAAATGTTGGGCCAGTAACCCGCAGAGGATGCTTCAGATCATAAATGTGTCTCTTCCGCGCCGCCAGCTGAGCTACACCGTCTCGCCGCTTCATCGAGTAGTCGAGTCTCTCGATGCGCACATTGCGATCCGTGTCCTTGAGGAAGCCGACCGAATGCGAGAGCTCGTACAGTGGCGGCGCCCATGGATCAACGGAGTGGATGAAGCGCCCCGCGACGTAGAGAGTTGTCGGTGAGAGAATATCGTCTTGCGCACCTGGGCCGAGGCCGTAGGTTTCGCTGGAGTCTTGATACGGCGGCGGATCGTCCATGGGGATATATATGCTGACTGAAATCCCGAGACTTCAGCGGGCGTTAGTTACTGAGGAGAATGCGAAAGCAAAAGGCGAAGGCGAACTTCTTGAGTGGACTTTTCGTGAAGTCGATGCTATCGGTGGCTGTGCCCGTGCCAAGGATTCATTCAGCTTGGACCGTGTGAATATGCTTTGCAAGGCTCGTGCATGACAGCAAGTGACGTGATGCCAGGGCGCTATCACGATGCTTTGATTCGCGGCGCCGAGCTTGAATTTGGCGGTGCGAAAGGCGCCGTCCAATAGGCGGGTTGAGAGATGGGAATCTACGTCGCCAATCTGACGATAGCGAATCTGCTTTGAGCTATGGATGACATCACGTTATAGCTGGATACTCGTTCAGGCTTAGTCGTGGCACATGGCACCTTCGGGCTAATATTTGACGGACAAAGACGCTAAAGGATGCTGTCACAGATTGTCGGAGAGCGGGACGGACACAAAGATCGTTGCTGGATTGGGCCTTGACCTGCTTTCAACGCGTGCCGATCTGGTCTTCGGGCTCGGCATTTGGCAGCCGGTGGTGAGATTTGAAACGTGCGTGCATTTGGCCATCTGCGATCAATGCTGCATTGCATAAGGTATGTGACGTGACGTACCTGGATTACAAAAAGACGGGCTGCCAGTGAGAATATTCCGAGCATGGAGCGGTGGATCACTTCCATGAACACTCTATACATAAGTAGCACTAGGGCAAATTGTATTTTAAGCAACCTTTTACTCTTGTTTGTATAATGCAGCACCGTCTAATCATGTATGACGTGGCTGTTCAAAGTAGATGAGATCTGACCTTCTCATCCCCGCGCTGTTCAACAAAGGTAACCAGCGTCTTACCTGTCGCATATGAGCTGTTGATGTCAACTGTATCCATGACCATCATCAGCTCCACGATGGCTTCACCATCGCCCCCCTGCAATGACATGAAGTAATACTGGCCAGGAAATGTTATCTCTCACATTGACATCGCTGTCTTCATTTACCAACGCTTGGAATTTGGCAAGTCGCTAGGACGCCGCAGCATACTCTTAACATTCACGTCCACACTCTTTTCAATAGTGATTGTAAGGTGTCGATATATTACATGGATTGAGCAGCTAAGAGTACGGTATTACCTCGTTGGAGTCTTTGATATCGACATCTACACCTCTCTTCAACCGGCAACCGAGTTGTATCGAGATTTCCATGAGATACAGCGTAATGAAAGATCGTTGGTTCATCAGAGTATCTGGTATTCACATCGGCTCCCCTTCGCAGTCAAGTGCGTTGCAGCAGAAAGGGTCGTTGATTTTTCGCTATCCTTCGAGTATACACTGGGTATGTTGCTGTTGAAGGTCATCTACATAGGGTTTATATATATCCTTTCTCTCTTTTTAATAAGAGGGCCACACGGGCATAGAAATGATGGCGGCTAGTCGACTTACCTAAGAAATGCAATATATGAGAGAAAATACTTAGATAGGGACATAGGAATAGTAGTGTTCCTATTGAAGATGAGGGCACAAATCATTATATATAGATCACACCTATAGCTATAGTAATAATGACATCGTGTCCTAGATTCATCATTTGGATTGGTCCTAGTTTCTACTAACCATATGTTCCCTATTAGCTATAATAGTTTGTAAGCTTACCTGATTGAAACAAGATTCTTATGATTCTATGCTTCTCACCCTCCTTAGCTAATATGAATGGTGTATTTCCTTCAGCATCTGGTCTGTTGATGTCGACATCATCCATTCCTACCAGTATCTCAACAGCAGGGATATTCTCCTTGTCAATAGCATGGTATAACGGCGAACGACCTTTATCATCCTGCGCGTTGACATCGGCACCCAAATCTATCAACAGTGGGACAATGTCAGAGTACCCGTGCAATATACACATCGCCAATGGCGTTATGCCGCCGTTCCATCTGAAGTTGATATCGGCACCCGTTTGAACTAGTAGCCTTACAACATCGATCTTTCCATACACAACAGCAATAAACAGTAATGTCCAGTCACCATCGAATGGTGCATTAACATCCGCACCTCTTTCAATCAACAGTCTTGTGATATCGATAGCTCCAAAGATAGAGCAATGAAGGGGCGTTCCTCCATGTTTGCCTTCAGCATTAACATCAGCACCTTCTTCAATCAATAGCATTACGGCATCAAAGTTTCCTATTTCAACAGCTGGAAATAGGGCTGTCCGTCCATAAGAATCTCTGGTATTTATATCAACGCCCCTGTCTACCAACTGTTGGATCATCGTTAGTTCTCCCGAAGCAGCGGCGTAATAAAGGGTCGTCCTGCCAGCCATATCCAACACGTGTACGTCTGCGTTTCTTTGTAGCAGAAAGTCAAATATATCATTCCGGTGATAGATGATGGATGAGACTAAGGCTGTCATTTGAAATTCCTTGTCTTTCATGTCGAGCTGCGCTCCAGCATTGGCTAAAAGCTCCACAACAGGTAGGTGCCCGCATGCCGCGGCCCAGTGCAGTGGTGTCCTACCAGTTTCGCTGTCTGGCTCGTGTAGATCGACCTTCCCTGTCTCAATAAGCAATTGAATTGAATTCTGTCGACCAAGTTGGGCAGCATGCAAGAGCAGTGTACGGCCATCATCATCTTTCGCATTCAAATCAGCATCGCTCTTTATCCACTGATAAAGGTCGACATCGCTGCCTATCTCTGGAGGAATATACCGACTCTCTTTGGAATTTTGAGAAATATCTTGATTCTCGTTTTCACTAAACGAGCGGGGCAAAGCGTCTGGACCTTGGTAATGAACTAATTGTAACTTGGCGCGAGCATCTTTGGCGTCAATAGTGGCACCACGCTGGCGAAGGAGCTCGATAATCGTCTTGTGCTTGTATTGAGCAGCAAAAGATAAGGCTGTTCGGCCATAGCGATTTTGTGTGTTGATATCAACTCCTTTCTCTAGAAGTAACCTGACTATAGCCTCATGTCCATTTGTAGCAGCTCGCATAAGTGGACTGCAATCATATTTCGAGTCTTTTACTTCAAGATTTGCCCCACCAAAGATTAATAGCTCGGCTACAGCTTCATGGCCATAGATAGAGGCCCATGATAGGGGAGTAAAGCCGTTACTATCTATTGCATTTAAGTTGTGACCACGTTCAAGGAGTAATTTTGTTGCTTCTGTGAGCCCTAATACCGCAGCCGCGTGTAGTCCTGTTGTGTTTGAGGGAGGCATTTGGCTATAATCCTGATGTAAGGGGTGCTGTTTCCGAACTAACCACACTTGCATCCATGCCTCAACATTGGGTTGGCTCTCAAGAAAACCTATGACTTCTTGTATGGGCCCCCCATTATGAGAAAGGTGATATGTCCAGGTATAAGCGGCATAAGATAGGAAGGGAAAGGATTCCATTCTGTGTTCAAACGCCTCATCCGATCGACAGAACCCAGATTTGAAGACTTCGAACGAAAGATATGTAAGGCAACTTCTCAGAATCGACTCGTCGGCGCTGGGGAACCAAGAATCTTGAGTTTGCTCCAGATATTCATGTGTTGTATAGTGCACTAGCCGAATTATGTGACTTTCTTCATCAACAGTAAGTAGTCCAACACAAGCTGAAGTTATGTCTGTGAGATCAGGTAAGTCATCGTGACTGATTGTAGTCATCCCATCTTGCGTTGCAAGAGCGTGCTGAAGCTCTGATGTGGTGATTTGTCTTTTTGCGAGTGTAACCCAGGCCAGAGCTCGCATTGCGAGGCTTCTGATCCCTTCCTTCTGATTTCCAATTCTCTCCATAGCTTGCTCGTACGCATAGGCAAGTATTTTCCCTTTTTGATCACTGTTATTCTCTGCGTTTCGAGATTTAAAGATAACTAATTGCTTGCGTATATCGTTCACGCTCATCTTGTCTTGAAGCAAAATAAGATATATTTGGGCCAGAAGAAACCTATTATATGTCAATAGTGTTTCGCTTCTCTCAGCATCTCACAACATACATTCCATCGACAGCCTCAGAGATATCTGCCTTGATATCTTCCCTGAGAACTTCGTTTCGACGAGTAACTCTAGATAATCTGTCCATATGGGCCTCGATATACGTCATGACATCGCTCGTCTTAGCACAAATTTGTAGTTTGGTGACGTTGGAGTTATTGAACAGATCCATAATTTCTGGAATAGGTCTTGAGGTTGCCAAGAGTTTCATTTTATGCTCTTTTTGAAGTTCGAGAAGTTCAGAAAATAAGAGGTTCAATTCGAAAATTTGACATTCGTCGAGAGCATCGAGAATAATAAAGACTTTTGTGTATTCTTTTAAGACACACTTGAGGTTTGTTTTCAGCTCCTCAAGTGATGCTCGTGTCCTTTTCTTTGAATGTGCATTATACAACTGCTTGGTGCTGTCCGGTAAATGATGCAGACCTCCGGCAAGTTGTTTCAATAGACTCGCAATCAGCTGCTGGAAACCTTGATCTTCATGTCTATTGTAGTTGAAGTAGACATAAATTATGCCAATCTCAGAGTTGTCTCGAAATTTTGATGAGACATGACTGATGGCCAGTGAAGCCAGTATAGTTTTGCCTGCTCCGGGAATGCCGTAACAAAATAATGTATTGTTGCTACCCGTGATCCAGTCCTGGAATTCTTTTCGTTCGAGGAACCACTCTCCAGTTCCAGGCTGAAGCCTCTTATAGTAGTCGCTGTGTAATAACCCATAGTCTATGGGTGTAAGCCAGTCAAGTATCTGCTTCTCTTCTTGTTCATCCACCTTCAGTTGGATGTGGCCTACACTTTGGTAAACTGCAGTTTCGATCAATTTATTTTGTACCTGAAGTAAGAGGATGCCCATTACTAACCCTGATTTAAAACGTCTTTCGCTGAAGGCTCCCCCTCAATTTGCATGGGTCGCACTATCTGCAAAAGCTCCTTTGTAAATGCTGCCGCTATACTTGCAGCATATCCCTGCCAGTGATCGTTCTTTTTCGAATCTGCATAGTCGGATATCCCCCGAATGACAATGCATGGAAAGTTGTTCATCACTCCTGCTGCCTCCATCTCCACACAGAGGACTTGATCGCCCAATCTTGCATTAATTTCGTCCCTCGTGAAGTCGTCTTTAATGACTTGGTTTCCCGATGCAATCAATCCGTAATGGATCTTTGGATCACCAGGCGTTCTTTCGTTATCTGCATTTTCTTGTTCGAACAAAGTGTCTATGAGCTTGTTATTCCACGTATATTTGGAGGCTAGTCTTGGCCACTTCTTTGCAAGCTCCTCCAGAAATTGAGATATTTTGTGTCCTTCCATCTCATGGTTCGTCTTCATCGTCGTCAAGGCTGACAACAGTACCTTGGGAGGGCGGTCCAACGACCCAGTTCTCACAAAGCCGGCTCCAGTAGCTTGGCCGAGATCCCACTGAATCACCCCAGGATACTCTCCGACGGGTGTGCTAACGACAATATCTCCCAGTCGGACGCGTGGAGGAATACCGCCGCCGATTCCAACCAATAGGCCGAACTTGATTGATGGGAATGTATTGACCAGCTGCATAATTACACTTGCAGCTGAGTTGGTTCCTATGTCCCCCTCAGGTAGACAGACCACAACGATATTGTGCTTGCCGATGGCTCCAAAGGTGTAAGAGTTGGTGTCGTGTGGATTGGATATTGGAAGAGGGTCGTGCTTCTCGTCTAGCATCGCGGTCGCGGCTGTTCGCTCCTCGAATAAGGCGCAGATCCATCCGACAGTGTAGTCATTGTAACTCAGAGGTTTAGATGCCATGATGGCTGCATAGACCAATTTGCGATGGAAAGTCAGTAGGGTAGTAGGCTTTGGGTATGCTCAGACTCAAGTGTCGTGGAGAAAAGGTTGCATCAAACATTATCAGGCTCTTCACTTAATTGCTCTGCTGCCTGACTGCCCAACCAATCAGTAGCCAATTGAGTATCGACCTCTATTCCTAATTTCATTGGCGCAGCCTCGCCAGACAAAACATGCACTGTTGTCTAATAGCATATTCGCAATGAACTGGCTTGATTTACTTCGTTTAACACTGATAAGAAAAAGGACAACGAAAAGATGCTGCACATGGCTTGAACTCCAATTTAGGGTAACCCTCCACCGACGCAAGGGCCAAAAGGAGACGCAAGATACATGTATTATCACTTTGACGACAGCATACTTTTTGACAGAGTCTCTCCACACGCAACAGAAGGAATTGCACGTGCATAATGAATTGTAGAGACGTCTATTCCTTTATAAATACTTCGTGACGCATTTTTTCGGGAGGCAAGGGGTTGTCGCTATCGCTCAAGCTCGAGTTGCGCTACTTCGGAGTCGACAGTCCGCGTAATACTTGAGGACAAGAATCCTTCATTTCGAGAATCAATGGCGATGGGAATATCTGAGCTATTCATGATATGGCGTCAGAATCACGAATTTCCTTTGGGCAAGAATATACTCTGTATTTCTCCCAAATTTCCACCAAAGGAACTGAATGGGTCTCCGAAACCTTGCAGAAACGACGACTCTGAGATGGCGTAGCTTGGCAGATGGGCGTGCATCGTATGAGAACAAATAATTTGTATGCGATACCGAAGAGAAAGAGAAAGAGAAAGTTTATTATTGCAAAACCGCCTGACAGGATTTTGCTGAATTAAAGGAAGGATCTGGCGCGCCCGCACAAGTGGACACTTGCATATCACGGCTGCTCCGTATGATATAAGACGACAACTAATGATCCTTCGACGCCCTTTGGCCAACTGCTAATTGTTACATATGCCAAGAGGATAGCCCAAACTACGTTGCTGTAGAAGAATATGTCTGTTCCCAATGAATGGGTAACTTTATTATTATAGTTGCTACCTGAAATCCTTCGTCTCAACATCATTCGTCCAAATAAAGTAGTTGCAAATATACTCCTATGGAATACGAGTATGATAACGCCAAAAGGACAAGTATCAGTCTACGTATGGTGCCCTCGGTTACTACTCTGTAGCCCCCTATTATGTGACATCTACCCGTAGGTTTGGCAAGAGCTTTGATATGAGATCGGTCCAAGCTCAAGACATCATAGACGAACATGTCATTATGAACATGTGATGCACTGCAACGAATTTTGAACTGAATCCCCTTTTAAACCACAAGTTTGCCTTGTACTACGAAATTATTGAAATGTCAAGCATGGAGAGGAGGAGAGGAGGGGGCGTGTAATTTGTTGGGTCGCTGGCCTCCGTTTGGCCACTTTGCCGCCACCGATTGATAACAAACAAGAAGGATCTCATAATCTACTGCCCTAAGAAGGAATTGGATGTTATGTATCCCGGCTGTATTCACTAAGGTGCCATCTCTCGAGATTGCAACACACAACACAACAGTCGCCATTGTGTACATCACTGTCGTTTATCTCACCCGACATCAATGCCAACGCACACCATCCGCAAGCTGCATCATCAATTCCATCTAGATGAATCCTTCCGGAGGGTCGATGCCCTCAAAAACTCGGAGTTCATTATTAATGTATTGATGCCTGGCGGAAATATCCCTTCCCTTGCGGCGCGGATCTCATGCTTTTAGGCAAGGGAGGAAGAGGCTGGGATGCGCAGGTTTCGAACCGCAATTCCCCCTCAAAGGCCTGGTGTCGGAGTTGCTGGTCCCCCAAAACCACCATCTCGACCCTATTTCCATGTTTGTCGTCATGATAGCCTATCTTGTTCGGCGGACATTACAAAACTCCGCCAGCCCAACTTGCGAGGCTTACAAAACATGCTACACTACGGGCTGTACTAGAGCCATGGCGTGCAAAAATATGTACTCTACTCAAGCAGAGATTCGCTGCAACTCCGTTAGCCTCAGTGGGATTCCTGGAATTAGCTGCGGTAGTGGCTTGTCGCAGTCCGGCTCAATATTTCATCCGCATTTTTCCGTTTGGTCGAAGAGGAGGAGCTGGGCAGCCAAAAGGGCTCCTCGACTTGTCCGGAGTCCTAATTCCGTAACCGATGGCTGTCGGAGAGATCAGGATGGGGCTCAGCTTCTTTAGAGGCTCTTAGAGGACATCTTTAGGCGCTCTAGGCTGGACAGGGGGTTGGATGTGTGCGAAATGTGTGCGAAAACATTCATTACTGGTGTATACATGTATGCGTTTACGGTAGAGTTGACCGGGGGGGTCACGCCGTGGAACGCCGTGGTCTTTCGGCAAACCTTCAATGGATCAAGGTGCGGTTTGAGCAGAGATTTCTTTGAGGCTAGTGAGTCACCGGGGCCTCGAGGCGATTCCTGATCGAGTCAAAGGTCGGATCCTGCTAGAAGCTTAGCGGTCGGTAGTCTTGCTCATGGTTGGGCGTTATGCTGCTTATGCCGTGTTAGTCTGGGATCTCGCGTTATAAGCGTTATGTTGCCCGTTCCTTCAACTTAGATTCTGACTCGCACGTCCTTTGTTTTAATCTTAGACAGCAACAGTTGAATCTACTGTAAAAGAAAATTAGAAGAAAATTTAGTGATTTTCCATCTCGGGCAATTGTGCTGAGTTGAGTTGGGTTGGGTATGCGCACATTGTCTCTGATGCAAGGGACTTACACGCCACCTGGACATGCTGTGAATAGCTGCACACATGGCCTGTTCCCGGAGTTACGTGCACAAACAACAACCATTAATTGATTGATTGCTTCGGTCTTTTGACTGTATCCGGATTCAAGCAGCGTGCTTATACCGTACTCGTACCTGAGCCCATTCATTGTAAACACATATCTAAAATCTCATGCGAGCCACTTTGGGCCGCTAACTAACATCACGTCTTGGACGCTTGCGGCACGCAGTTCCACCCCGTTACTCCGTCACTTACAACGCAAAACATGTCTTGGGAAAAGCTAAACATGCATAAGGCGGCCAACCAGGCTCGACAATCTGGCTCACACGCCGCGATGATGAGCTTAATTGAGTCAGCATGGGAGATCAATGTTATGTCACCCCTGCGGACTTTGGAGATTAAGTGTCCGAGAGTCGAGAGAGTGCATATCACTTATACGCACCAGAAGCGGGTCGAGGAGGCCATACTAACTAGCAGTGACTTTGGTTCTCGCCATAACGGGCCGGCCAAAGGGGGCGTGTGGATAAAGAAAGAAAAAATAAGAGTACGAAGCACGAGCCGCCGAGTGACGACGCCCCTAGCGGACTTGGGGAATCCGCCTTGATGGAGATTTTTATCTTTGATGTGTTGGTTTTATCTTATCCCCAGCATATATAGGATGGACGAGGGCCGGGATGTGGTGATGGAGCTTGCTTCGACTCCTTGTCAACGTGCAGCTGCTTATTGCTCCTCGATACCACCCTGATCTCGCACTACTCACAACCGAGAGACAGGCTCCCTTGTCGCAATGGCAGACTTACACTCGAAATCGCAGACCCCTGAGCGGCTGCATGCAGCAGTAGCTTCGACGACTACGACTCTCAATGGTGAGGACTTTGATAGCAAGACTCCTGTGCCTAGCGTGGGAGACGAGGATGAGGCTCTCGATCTCGGCCTCGATGGTGAGAAGAGAGATGAGAAGAGAGACGAGACAGACGAAAAGCAGGAGGAGATTGCTTCGGTCCAGAATGATGAGTTATCAGAGGATGAGTACCCTTCGGGTATCAAGATGTTCTTCATCGTGCTCGCCCTGGTGTTGAGTGTCTTTCTCCTGAGTCTCGATATGGTGAGTTCGCTACTCTCTTGTCTTTTCTTATGCGACAATATAAATGCTAATTCTCTTCCAGACAATCGTCGCCACCGCCATTCCCAAAATCACCGATGAGTTCCAAGGTCTCGACAAGGCTGGCTGGTATGGCGCTGCCTTTTTCATGACTGTCGGTTCATTTCAATCTACATGTAAGCAATCATCACCTCCTATAAACATTTCCATCATACTAACTTCATCACAGGGGGAAAGGTTTACAAGTACTTCCCGCTCAAGGCTAGCTTTCTCATCGCCATCTTCATCTTCGAACTCGGTTCCGTCATCTGCGGCGCCGCCCCCAACGCCGAAGCCCTCATCACTGGCCGAGCCATCGCTGGTCTCGGTGCCGCTGGTCTCGGTGCCGGCGCGTACACCATCATTGCCTTTTCCGCACCGCCTAAGAAGCGTCCTGCGTTTACGGGCATTATCGGTGCTTCGTATGGTTTCGCCAGTGTCATCGGACCGTTGCTGGGAGGTGCCTTTACCGACCACGTCTCTTGGAGATGGTGCTTCTACATCAACCTGCCTATTGGTGGTGTCTCTGCCGCCATCATCTTCATCTTCTTCCAGACTCCTCGAAATGCGGTCCCCGTCAAGGCGCCCTTTGTTGAGAAGATTCGCCAAATGGACCCTCTCGGTGTTATTCTCATGATGGGAGCCACTGTTACCTTCATCCTGGCTGTCCAGTACGGTGGCATCGCTCACCCCTGGAACTCTTCCGTCGTCATTGGCCTCCTCGTTGGATTCGCCCTCATCATCGCTACTTGGGCATTTGTCCAGTGGTTCCAGGGCGAGTACTCCATGGTGCCGCCTAAGCTGTTTGCCAAGCGCACCAACCTCGTCATGTCTCTGGTCGCTTTCATTCAGGCTGGTGGCTTCTTCGCCGCCATCTACTACATCCCCATCTACTTCCAGTCTGTCCACGGCACCAACCCAACCATGAGCGGTGTCCGTAACCTGCCCTTCATCATCGCCGTCTCCTTCTCTACCGTTGCAAGCGGTGTCTTGGTCACCGCCACTGGCTGGTACCAACCTCTCCTCCTCGGAGGCACATCCGTCGCCACTGTCGGAGCTGGCCTCTTGTACACCATGGGCGTAAACACATCGACTGGCAAGTGGATTGGCTACCAGATCATCGCTGGAGCTGGCTGGGGATGCGCCTTTCAGATTCCCATGATTGCGGTTCAGGCACTGGCCGACCCCCAGGACCTCGCTGCCTCTACCGGCATGCTTCTCTTCTTCCAGGGCCTTGGTGGAGCTTTCCTCGTATCTGGAGCTCAGTCTGCCTTTGTCAACACAATGATCCGAAACGTTCTCAAGCACGCTCCTCAGGTCAGCGAGGCGATGCTCGTCTTGACTGGTGCCACGGAGATCCGCAACAGGTTCCCTGTGGACCAGCAGCCATTTGTCATTGACGGCTACATGGCCGGCATCAAGGTTGTGTTTGCCATGTGTGTTGCTTGCACGGGCATTGCGACTCTCATCGGCCTTGGAATGAGGTGGCAGAGGCTCAACCAGGACGCCCTCAAGAACGCCGGAGGAGCTGCATAAACCTCATTTTTTCCTATGTACATGTCATACTTGAGATACATGCGACAGCCTGATTTCCATTAGGATTGTAGACATAGCATGTTCTAGAAGATTGCATCGCAGGCGTTTGTTTTTACGTGTTTGATCAAACGGAGACGATTGTACTCCGTGGATGGGTAATAATAGGCGGAGTGGGATTATGACGCTCTAGACTAGCATCTTTTTTTGGGTATACCATATAGATAATCCTTCGCAAAGAGAATCACAACTTACGTACTATTGCACATTTGGGCATTGCTTTACGAGAGAGCTCTTGGACCGTGATGCATAAAGTGGACAGACAGTCAGCTTACTGTAATGAGAAAAGATGATGGCAAGATGCAAGGTGCAGTCACGAGGTGGCGGAGTGTAAGTGCATATAAGGTTGACTGCAGCGAGAAGACGAGGCTGCAGCTAACCCTTGCCTTATGATGTGTCATGTTATGTTGAGAAAAGAGCAGCCAAATAAGAGAAGAGTTTGATATAAGCCGGATATACGTATAGAGTAGTGTCATCTCTCTTTTGAATCACTATGATTTGTGTTGATACGGGCTGGATCTCTCGTCATTAATTACCAGAGCTTTAACAGCTGTAAAAGGCCTAGGTATGCAATGACGTCTTACGCGATCCAGCTCCCAAGCATTCATCTCACGTGGGACATCAGCTCTGCAACCTGTAATCCAGTCCAAGCTCCCAATCCTGCCGCAGCTCCTTTCACGGCCAACTCCGAATCTCCATGCAACACACCAATTCACCTTCAATTCCCCAATTCCTCAAGGCAATGGAGGGGGCCACAAACCCGGCAGCCTGGTTAAGTCATGACAAGGTACACTAGCTGCCCTCTAGGGAACTTACACTCTCCAAAAAATTACGGCAGCACTGTACTGTTAGCCCACCACCCCTCACTACACTCTCACTCGTCCCCAAAACTCCGCGGCAGAAACCATCACGAAAAAGAGAAAAAATCCCTGGACTTGACTCAGCCATTGCGCGTCGGCGATGGCGGCCGAGGCTTCGATTCCTGCCTGATTGCTTCGGCTGAGCGGAGAGCTTTCACCTCGAAGTATATTTAATTGCTTTGGATACCCGGCTGTTCTCTTGTGAAACCTCGGGCTGCTGCGTTCCACTGATACGATACCGATAACAAACCTCAACTCCAAAAGCCAACTACATCTCCAATCCTACTCCTAGCAAACACAAAGTCAAACACAAACAGCAAAAAAACCTCTCACAATGCTGCCGCAATCCTCCTCCTCCCTCTCGCGCCTCGTCTCCCGCGCCGCCATCCGCACCCTGCGCACCGCCGCCGCCGAAACCGTCCCGTCCACATCCATCAAGGTCCTCCGGCTCGTCGACGCCGTGCGCCAATGGCGAAGGCCTCACCTGACAAACTTCCGCTCCGTCGGCCTCGTGCCCACCATGGGCGCCCTGCACGAGGGCCACTTCTCGCTCATCCGCGCCGCCGCCCGCGAGAACCACCACGTGGTCGTCAGCATCTACGTCAACCCGGCCCAGTTCGGCATAAAAGAAGATCTCGCCTCGTATCCCGTAACATGGGACTCTGACGTCGCGGCGCTGGCCCGTCTCGACCGCGAGTTCGCCGACGACGGGGCTAATCTGGGCCGCATTTCGGCTGTGTTTGCGCCCTCCACGGCTGAGATCTATCCGTCTGGGTTTCCGGGGCAGGAGATTGACAGCAAGGGCAGCTTCGTTACTATTACGCCTGTGGGTGAGGTCCTCGAGGGCGCCAGCAGGCCGACCTTCTTCCGCGGCGTCGCAACAATCTGCATGAAGCTCTTCAACATTGTCCAGCCTGACCGTGTCTACTTTGGCCAAAAGGACGTCCAGCAGACCGTCGTCATCAAGCGCATGGTCAAGGACTTTATGCTGCCCACCGAAGTCGTCGTCTGCCCGACCACCCGCGAATCCGATGGCCTTGCCTTGAGCTCTCGAAACGTCTACCTCGGCACGCGCCGCCGCCACGTCGCCGTCGTGCTGAGCAAGGCGCTGCGTGCTGCCCAGGAAGCCTACGACAGCGGCAAGCTGAGCCGCGGCGACGTCCTCGGCGCCGCAAACAATGTTGCCGACAGCATGCTGCTGGCTCAGAAGGAGCTCCCGCCTAGCCAGCGGGTTACTTACGAGGTCGACTACATCTCCCTGGCCGACCCTGACTCGCTGCAGGAAGTTGATACCGTAGACCCGGCGAAGGGAGCAGTTCTGAGCGGCGCGATCAAGATGCTGCCTGTGGAGGAGCCGCAAAATGGAGAGGATCTGGGACACTCTGGAGGCCCGGCAGTAAGACTGATCGATAACATCATCTTGCCACCCAAGGCCCAATAAGAAAGAAATAGTTTTGAGATGGCATGGTTTTACGATTGACGAACAAGAAGCACGGTTTAACAGGAGTTTTCCGAGAAGAGGAAGAAAAAGAAATATAGAGAGACAGAAATGTTCATGGCGGGTAGAATTGGAATACTTCGCTCCTTCTCCGGCGGCTGCTAATATGCGCGCTCTTTGTTGCATCTTTTTCTTAATTTACATAGCATCATTATATGGGTATAATACAAAACAGGTCGAAAATAGGGAAGAAGAAAAGAAGACAAAACAACCCCCCCAAAAGTCTTACAAATGCGCTCTGCCCTCCAGCTTCCTCTTCCTCCGTGCACTCTCCATGTTATGATCCAGCGCATCCTGATCCTCTTTGCTCAGCCTGCTGGGCACCTTTCCACCCTTCTTTTCCGCCTCTTCAGCTTCAGCAAAGAGCCTGCTGCCAAGCTCATCCGTCAAGCGAAGCACACGGCTGCTAACCGTGGCGCCATCACGCCGATTCTTACCCTCACGACGAGAGCTTGCAATTTTCTCCGTAAAGTCCCATAGCTTGCCCTCAGCCAGCAGAGCGCCTGTCTCAGGATCGCGACTAGGTCGCCAGGAAGGATCGAGCTGCAGGCGGGGAGGGATCTTGGAGTCTTTGGATTTGACAACGTTGATGATTTGTTCTTGCTGGAAGCGCATGTATGAGTTTTTGAGGGTTTCTTTGTTGACGGCCTCGAAGTAGGAGAGGTCGCCCTGGTGATAGAGAGTCTTGCCGAGCTATAATACCAAAGAGTTAGTAGGGGTTATACAAAAAGAAGAAATCCACAAGCAGAATTGTTCCTTACCAGTTGTGCACTATTCTGAGCCTTTGCCTCCTCGATCCATACGTGGCCATTTTTACCTGCAGGAGGAGTAAGGCCCATCAATGACACGGCAGCCAGCCAACTGGCCTCGATAAAAGGCCAGATGAGGAAGCAGTAAAAGTCGTAGTTTTCTCGCCCGGCCTTGCGCTCCTCATCCGACAATCCAATGGTTGCAATGTTCCCATTTTCGTCTCTGTCCAGCCGAACCACGTGGTCGGCTTCCAGGCCGCGCAGTGTGACATCCAAGTTTGCGACAAGACCAGCGCCTGAGAAAATGAACTCTCCGCGGAACAGCGAAGACAAGAATCCTACTTGATCTTTGAGTTCCGCGTAAGTGATGTCCTGGTTCGACGGGCCGCCTCCACGCTTGACGCGCGTGTACATGGCTGCGCTGACAAGAGCCTCGTAGATGAACAGATGGATCGTCATGTTGCGGTAAAAGGAGAGCTGGAAGCGGTCCACAGCGTAGTACGTTGGTTCAGCTAGCCCCTCAACCACCCCAACCAAGTCCTTGCCCAAGACCTCCAGACCTCGGTCGACAATCTCTGAGAGGGGGGCGTTTCCAAAGTGTGCCACTCTTCCACCCTTGGCTCGGACACGAGCGGTCAGCCACTCGACACGACGGACCAATTCCTCTTTACCGACACCACGACCACGTAGAGTGAGAAGAACAGTGCCAATGAGGGCCGTGGGCATCACGACCGATACGGCGTTGATGTCACCGAGGACTTTGTACCCTAGGGCACGAAGGAGCTTTTCCCGGACAGCTCTCACTTCAGGGTTGTTTTGCCCCGAGTCTAGGCTTGCAGGAATGCTATTTAACTTTGAGAGGTGGCTGTCGACAAATTTCCTCAAACTCCACGGCTCATTAAACCGAACATCGACTCGACCCAGCTTGAGAGAGAGAATAGAGGGCCCGTTGGAGAGAAAATCAGCCAAGTTTTCCTTCTTCTTGGGCATACCAAGCAGCTCAGTGACATAACCCTCTGTCTCAATGACCTTGTCATATTGGGTGCTGACAGGGCACACAATGCAATCCTTCACTCGGCCGGATAGGACGCTATCGAGAACGAAGCTCAGGATGCCAAACTTTGGGGGTAGCAGCTTGCCTGTACGCGATCTGCCTCCTTCGATAAAGCACTCGAAGTTGTAGCCTTTCTGTAGCAGCGTATCGATATATGACTGTACGAGTGTGGTGTACAAGGCATCGTCTCCGAATGATCGTCTAATCCACATAGCGCCCGCATGCTGCAAGAAAGCTCCTACAACCGGAAAGTTGAGGTTATCTCCAGCTACGACTACCGGCAACGTCAGGCCAAGGCGATAGCATATCAGCTGCAGAGAAACGTAATCCACGTGTGATCGGTGACTCGGCAGGAATACAATGCTCTGCTTATTCTTGGCGGCCAGCTCTGCCACTTTTCGTATTCGCAGGACCTCTTCGCTGGACACATGGATTCCCTGGTGGTAGGCGCGCGTCACCAGCTGCATACAAAGGTAGTATGCACCGCGGATAAAGGTGTTGCTCTCCATCTTGCAAATCATGTTGTCTGTAAGCTTCTCCGCGACCTCTAGGAGAGAGTTTTCGAGGACATTTCGTCGCTGCGCACGCTTCGTTATGTAGTCTTTATCATTTTTATTCAACAATCCCTCCTTCTCCTCCACCGCCAGGCGATCGTTGGCAAGCTGCGAAATCTTCTTCTGCAACAGCGGCGCCGACAGGACCATGGAGGTCATGTTCTCCGAGAAGCCGGAGTAAAACACCGGCTGGCCGATGACGCGGTCGTAGGCTCGCCATCCTTGGCCAGACACATAGAGGGAGACTTCGCGAAGAAACCTGTTGCCAGCGGAATTAGTAGGAGCGAGAGGAGAGCCGGCAAGCCTCGGCAAATACGCACTGGAGCGGCTCGCTGCGAAATCTGGGCGATTGATTCATCAAAGCTTCCTCTTTCTCATCGTGGACTATTCCCTTGGGCTCGACGAAGCCGCTGGGCTGCAGGGTGATTTCATCGCCTAGGATTTGGAGGTCGGGGGCCGAGCTATTGGCGTCGTCAACGGCATCGCCATCGTGGGACATGGCTGGAGGTCGCGGAGCCGAGGGATGGGATTGTCGTGGTGCAGAATCGATTTCAGAGACGGAAGAGGGACGTTGACACGAACAACAGCAAGGCCATGCTATAAAGAAAGGCGCTTCAGCTGATGCTCGGTCGATGCATAGAATACGCGGATTCAAAGCTGGTGAAGAGGAATAACAAATGGCCAGACATGAGGAGTCTGATGATTATCCGGGGTACCGCAATAGTGCTGTGGGGCGGCAGCGAGTGCTAACAATTTGGCCTTCCAGCGGTTCCTTGGCCCGAGGGCATGTGAAGCAAAGCTGTGGTTGCATTGAACAGCTGAAAATGCTAGTGGCCAAGCCCGTACCCAGTACAGCTAGGGCGCCACCAGCCGCTGCCCATTGCTGAGTACCGACGACTTCTGCTCCACCTGCAAGGCTACTGCCAAGCATTAACATTCAAAAATTGCCGATTGGGATGGAATTTTCATCAACATTCAATCTCTCAGTCACGTCTGCCTTCCGATTTTCTTCACTCCCTTCATAGTCGTTTTCAAGGGCTTGATATATACTACGGCGTCTGAGGTTCAAGAATTCACATCGCCATCATGGCGTCTTCTGAGCAGGTCAAAGTGACTCAGGATCTGCTGTCAAGGGCGCACTCTCCCGACAGCGCAAACCGCATCTACAGTGATAAGATCCAGTATCGAACTCTTCAGCTCAAGCCAACATCTCCTCCTCCTGCTGCTGCCAATGCCAGGGCAGCTCGTCAAAGGGCCCGTCTGCAGGGCAAACTCCGGGGGAAACAAAGGCCGAAGCCGCTCTCTGCTCGTGAGCGCCGCCAGCTAGGTCTATACGACATCCCCAAGGAGGGGCAGAAGTATGAAATTTACGAAGGGCTGAATAAGTTGTGGATGGGTTACGCCCTAGAAATCTTGGGCAACGACATATACACCGGCGGCCCACTGGCTGCTGCGAAGCTGGCAAGCGCCGAGTTTCACGGGGCTGAGGCCGAGGTGGTGAGGAGTCGGTGCCCAGGACGAGTGGGTATCAAGGGCATCATTGTGAGGGACCGCAAGTTTGTTGTTGAGCTGATTACAAGAAAGAGGGGGCTCAAGGTTGTTCCCAAGGAGGGGACCACGTTTCGTGTGGAAGTATCTGAGCCTCAACAAGCCAATGATGCCCCGGAGAAGAGATTCGCCTTTGAGGTTCTTGGAGACCAGATGATGCTGCGCTCTGCCGATAGGGCCAACAGGAAATTCAAATCGCATTTCCTAAAACATGTCTAACGGTTGGATGTTACGACTACTTCGATCCCTGATGCCCCCGCCCCTATCCGTCATGAGTTTGGGGGGGCGTCTCGTCATTACGAGCTCCACGACCAGACTGGCTTGTCCATTTTTTAAGTTTCAATATTGGGATATACGTCGTCATCTTTCACTCATATCCTACGTATTGTTGGACTGATATTAAATATCGAAACGTGTCCTCAATATTGTTGCAACATACAACAGGCTTTTCACTCATCTCATCAACTCACGGCTATCGAGCAAAGACAAGACTGCACAGAAGCCCGGATCTCTGAAATTACCAGCCAAAACCGATATATTTCTCTACAGCCGAGAGACGAGCGTCAGCAGCAATGTTTTTTTGCGAACCGATCCCGTGGAGGATACCTGTGCCCTTTGTTGGCCCCGCGCTGAGGACGATGGCGGCTCTCATCTTGCTGGCCAACGTGAATGCGCTCTACGACAAGATGGAAATCTTTGGCGTCAAAATATGCCTCCCCATTTATGCCACAAATCTTTGCCTGGTAAGACCACCAGCAAGGCTGCGAGCCGTCTCTAGAGAACACAGCTAATCATTGCCATGACGGTTGTTTAGATTGGCGCCATATTTTTAGTCCTGTGTATATTCGCAGCCCTAAAGCAGCACGACTTTGCCATCGACTATGACACTCTCTGGGCTACGATTACAGTCTCCATTCTCTGGACCATTACCGCTGGTTTCAATATAGGCATCGTGATTACTGCCATGGTGCATTGCCACAATCCTCGCTTCAAATATGACGCCGAGTTGAGATACTGTCACTTCTTTGGCAATGCACATTTGGCTAGAGCTCATGGATGGGCGGGAAAGAGCTGGCCCTTGTACTACTGGGTCAGCGTGGTCTCGGCTCTGGTAATGGCATTCTGGCAGATGTGCGTCATATTCCCCTTGAAATGATCCCCAACGAGCAACGTGTTGACTTGTGATTTTCTTAGGCTCAACTGGATATTGTGGATCAAACGCGTACGGCGGGTCATTATATACGGAACGAGACCGCCACATATTCATCTGAATGATTGGCCTTTACCCCCTAGGTGAGAGACTGCGGATGAATAAGAAGCAGGGCAGAGCGGGAAAAGCGATCCATGGTTATGAGGCGTGATTATGGACGATACCTAGGTAGGTATGCAGAGGAATTGCCAGATGGCGTATTTTGGATTGAGGAGTAATGGTGAGGGTTATTTATGATAGCGACAGCCACAATGATATACATACCTACACTTCTCATGAACTGTTTGTAAAGCTCTTGTCGATCCTTTTGCGCGTGCTCTTGTGTGCTCTCCAATGATACCTCCCTTATTGAGCTTGATGCTGTACATGGGTACCTAACCTATGGAGTTGGGCTCCGCATGTGGCCAAAGGTTGATCGACCCTGTGATCCAAAAAGTCGGACCATTAGCAAGTAAAGGTTTGCCGCATCTCTCCGATCGAGATAAACAGCTGAAACGTAGGGATAATTTACTTTTTTCTATGAATACTATCTCCTAGGAGTAGGAAAGATAGTAAGATACACAGAACGTGGGAGAACGAACCACCAAAGTCAATATAAACCAACAGTCAGTACCTGCGGTTGGTGGCGGTTGGTGCGTGCTCGTACGTATTACAACAGCCCAAAAGCAAATAAGAGCCCAGGCCTCGAATGAGTAATACTGACTGCCCAGTTGGGCCGTTACCCCAAACCAATACGGCTGCGGCTGCATGTATTAGCATAGCGCAGAGCCATTGCTCCGGAGATGCTACCCTTCCCTTCAGCTGCCGCATGACCCGTATTAGGGCAAATATCACGCAGTTTGCTTCAGGGCTCACATGTCCAGATGCAACTCCTCTCGAGCCGTGATTGTACCAGTACTGTCTTATTTTATTTTTTATCCAATGCCTCTGCATTATTTGGCGCTTCCTCAAGCCCCCGCCCCGGTGCGTTGCCGCACTTATCGCAGCATGTCGTAATACGGCGCTGGTCGCCCTGCCAGTTTTCTCGATTAGGATTTAGCCCTCGCACAGTAGGCTCGGTTAAGGTTCGGTCCTGTCCTTTTGCGGCCTAGCGGCGCCCAGCCTCGCTGTACATACAGCCTGGGGAACAGATTGGAACCAATTTTATCTTTCCCAAACCTCAGGTTTTTAACGCCAGCAAAGCCTTGGTAGCATTAGTTTCTCTTCAAGCATTCTGTCCTCTCGCGACCTAGCCTCCAGCTATCCATACGACTCAGACGACCTTTTACGCGCGCCATTGTTATCACCCGCCATATTGCTACTCCTAGCAGACTTTGGAATTTTTCCTTCTCGCCAGACACAACCCACCCGTGTCTGCATTTCTCACCCTCCAGTCGTCGACCCACGACTGCCCCGAACTCGACCAACACCCCCGCGCCTCGATACACGATTCCGATCCGTGGGACAAGTCCAACCATGCCGTCCAATCTCCCGTCAAGCTTTGCCTCGGCCGCTGCCGGCCAGAATGCCAACCGCGATGCGAGGGGTGGCAGAAGTGATGGAAGGGGATCCGCTGGAGGCGAATGGTGAGTCTTTGCCCCCTCGCCAGACACCTGCGTTGGACGCGAGATCTGCAGACGACGGAGATTTTCTGTCATGCATGCAATTTGTCCTGCTTCCGTGCACTAGTGTGTGCCGTACGAAATATTATTTTTTCTATTTTTTCTTATTTTTATTTTTTTGGCGGGGGATGCGCTCACGACACAGTGCCCCTCTGTTGTTTTTCCGAAAACGGTCATGACCTCTTTTCACCTTCGTCGAAGCTAACTTGGATGCTTAGGTCTAGGAGAGACGGCCGCTCAGCTAACGGTACCCTGACTTTCCGTCGTTCCTCTACCACGCCCCTGAGCCAGACCTCAAACCCTCCCCCTGCGAACGACAATGCCGTCCAGCTACCTACCGTCGAGGACCCCATCCCACAGCCCACAACATACGAAGTTGGTCCCTCACGTTATACCAAGGATGATCTGCTCGAGATGTATCAATCCCAGCGGCCTGGTGGCAATCCTTCTCATCTCTTCATCTCAGGTTGGGATCCAAGCAATGCTAGTGGTAGTGGCGTAAGGGGCTGGGGAAAAAGCAACGAGAACCACGTGCCACAGGATCCCGGCACCTGCTGGGATTTCAACGGCGACACGGCACCCATAGGGTTGTCGGGATTCTCTCAAGACGAAAAAGAGGTTCGAGATGCCCAAGTTTTCTGATTGGAGTTGTTATATGGGCGCCAAGTAACTAACCCTTGACCAGGCCTTTTCTACCGACATCAACTCGCCACTCAAGCCTCCTACGCAAGCTAAAGAAGGTCACCAAGCGGCAGTCAACGGCCGGAAACCATCTCTTTCCCATGCCCCTGGAAGCACATTTGGCGTGAGCTCTCCATCATCCGCTGTCCGACCTGCCACCCGCCGACGAGAAACCGTCGATTCCAATCCGTTCAGCCCTACCAACATTGCGTCGCCAACTGCCAGCCGGTTTTCGCGAGATGACCCCCTGTGGTTTTCGCGAAAGCCCGGTGAATTGAGAGAGTCAGAAAATGATGATCCCGACAACACCGAACAGGCCCCGCGTGATGCCCCAAAGCCGCCGATTCCTGGTTTAATGCGAGCCAACACGTCGACCGGTGTGAGCATGACGTCAATGTGGCCATCATCTACCGCGTCTAGTGCTGGCGCGTTTGGTAGCTTTGCCTTGCCCACTTCGCCAGCCGTTGGTGATAAGCGACCGGGCGGTGCTCCGGGAGGCAGTCGACTTGCTCATCTAATCCCCAAGGACAATACCGAAAGCGCGGCTGGCAAATCGTCCGAAGCCCAGAATCCCCAACAGTCTTGGAGGACTAGGCCACGAACTGATACTGATCCTTTCGGCGGCAGCGAGGAGGTGTCTGGCATGTCTGGCATGTCGGGTAGTGCTGCACTCCAAGGCGAGCAGGATATCGCTCCTGGCGGTCCACAGCCACCAAGTAGAGGGATGCCCTTTGGCACTCCCATTAAGGGGTCTACTGGAGATTTTGGAATGTCCAACCTAAATTTGGGCGGCTCATCGTCCGGCGACAATGGTCCTGCCAGTCCCTCGGAGACAAACCCTTACCGGAGCCCCCCGACAGAACGCCACGATCACGACGGACCTTCTGATCAAGGCACTGGGGATAGGGTTCATAGCACTGGCCATGAACAATCACACTCCAACTATAGTACGCTTTCTAGAGGTTTTGCTGCTGCCTTTGACGGGAGCGATCGTAGTCAGACGTCCAGCGTGGGCGCCAAAGCCGCCTTTCTATCGTCTGGTTGGCCCGCGCCAGCTGGCCCATCTACCGGAACCCCTGACCGTGAGCGGTCCAATTTTGGAGGAGCATTCGGCAGCTCTCTCTTTAGCCCTATTGGTGACATCCAATCTCCCGGCTTGGGCAACCTCGGCGGCGTGTTTGGGCCATCCAATACCGGTAGCATCGGTCGGCAAAGCAAGTTGGGATCTCTGTTCCCTCCCGCTATGCAGGCTCAGATGCATGCACATGAACACGAAAGCAGCCTCTCCGACTCTCTTGGTGACCTTAGGCAGAGCAACCCGCTCGGTGCTATCGGCCGAGGCAACTTCGCCGTACCTACTCGAGACACGGATAGCCCCATGAGATCTAATCGTGGAGTCTTTGAGGAACTTTTCCCCTCCAGCGATAGCTCTAGAAATCTCGCAGGATTTGGAACCTCAGATGCTGGACAGCCCGGCATCGCTGCGGCAGTGCCCCAGTCATTCACACCAGTCAGTGGCGGAATGCCGTTTGGGAATGCTCAGGCTGGCGTAGAGCCCCCGTCTGCTCAGGTCCGCCAAATGGTAATGCCTGATCGGATGCGATGGGTCTACCTCGACCCTCAGGGGCAAATTCAGGGTCCTTTTACTGGACTGGAGATGAACGACTGGTACAAGGCCAACTTCTTCACTCCTGATCTTAGAGTGAAGAAGGTAGAAGACCCCGAGTTTGAGCCTCTCGGTCAGCTCATCAGGAGAATTGGAAACTCTCGCGAGCCATTTTTGGTCCCCCAGATCGGAATTGCTCATGGACCTCCTATGCAGAGTGGCCCCTTTGCACCTGGCGCTGGAAGTGGCATCATTCCACCCCTGAGCGGTGTATTCCCAACGTTTGGCAGGACTCTCACTGCCGAAGAGCAAAATAACTTGGAGCGTCGCAAGCAAGAAGAGCAGTTTCTCATGGCTCAACAACGCGACTTTATGATGCGACAGCAGGCCATGGCCAAGTTCCAAATACAGCCAAGCCTGCAGCATCATTCCAGTGCTCATAGTCTCCAGAGCCAACCAAGTTTTGGTAGCATGACATCGCCGCTGGGAGTTCCCCAGCAGCAACATCACCAGTTGCCGCATCAGCAACCCATCGGAGGCCTAGGCCCGGCCACCGTTTTTGATACCCACCCTGGTGCCGCCAATCCCGCTGCTGTTCGCGCCGCTATGGGAAACGGGGAGCTTTTCAGACCAGAAGACCTGGTTAACCTTTCGGCCAACGAACGTCAAATGCTCGTATCCTTGCAGGGTGAGCCTGCCGGTACTGAATCTGGTGCGCCTCAGCCCATTGGGACTCCGGGCGACGCAAGTCTACGGTACGGTCTGCCAGAAGCTAACGAGCTCAAGGAGGACGATGAAGGTTTCAAAGATCGTTTGAAAGAATTTGAAGATCTACGCGCCGAGCATGACGCCGAGCAAGCTGCTGCCGCGATCGTCGAGGAATCCCAAGAGAGCTCCGCAAAGCAAGAAGAAGCGACCGTAGCAACGCCCCCCTCCGTCGACCCGCGAAGCGAACCTGCCCCCTCAGCCAGCAAGCCAAGCAAAGCCTCTAAGAAGAAGGCTGTCAGTGAAGAGACGTCGTCGCTTTCTCTAACCCAGCAGGTGCAAAAGACTCAAGCCTCTGTAGCCGCTTCTGCGGCCACCCCTCCTGCTCCTCAGCCTACTGAGCCAGGAATGCCGATGCCATTCCCCCCTCCAGCTTCGATGACCCCCCTTCCCGCCCCAACGGCACAGAGAGCCAGGTCTAACTTGCCTGAGCAATTCAACCGATCCCAAACCGCAACTCCCGACGCCATCGCTCAGCCTCCTCCGTTGGCCCCGTGGGCCAAAGATCCCGGTCAGGAGGGGCAGAAGGGCCCAAGCCTGAAGGAGATTCAAGAGGCGGAAGCCCGTAAGGCGGCAAAGGCCGAAGAAGCTGCTGCTGCGCTCCGAAAGGCCGCGATGGAACAAGAGGCAGCTCTGCTCAGAGAGAAGGAAAAGTCGGCCGCTGCCGCTGCGGCCGCTGCCAACGCTGGCCTCCCAGCAACCAGCACCTGGGGCCAAAGTTCTCCCGTAGCATCTGTCAGCCCCTGGGCTAAGCCGGGAGCTACCAAGGCCAAGGGAACTACACCTAGCGTAGCATCTGCTGCCGCTGGAGCCAAGAAGACTTTGGCCGAGATCCAGCGCGAAGAGGAGGCACGGAAGCTGAAGGCCAAGGAGGTCGCTATTCAGACCGGCGTTGGCGCCCCTGTCAGCACCGCTAAAAGCTATGCCAACCTCGCCGGTAAGCCAAATCACGGCTCCACGCCGACGGCACCCTCTCCCATCTTGACCAGTGGAAGTGGTTGGGCCACCGTTGGAGCCGGTGGCAAAGTGAAGAGCCCATCTACTGTCCCGTCTCAGCTTCAAAGCCGCTCAGTTAGCAGCACCAGTGTCAAGCCTGCTTTGGCCACCCCAGTGAAGCTGGCACCCAAGTCCATTGTTAGCAATGTTAGCTCTACCAACACTGCTATGGATGAGTTCAACAAGTGGGCCCACAGGGAGCTCTCGAGAGGGATCACTGGCGTTAACGATAGTAAGTCCTCTTTACATGGTTCGCATTTCACGTCTCCGGAGTATTCTAACGCTTATTTTGCAGTCACGAGCTTCCAAGCAGATCTTGCTGTCCTGCCCCTCGACACTGGATTGATCGCAGACGCTGTGTATGCTAACTCCACCACGATGGACGGACGACATTTCGCTGAAGAGTACGTTCGACGAAAGAAGCTAGCAGAGAAGGGTGTGGTTGAAAAGCAAACCCAGGCTGAAAGCAAGGCGGCGGCCTCCAGTGGCGGATGGAGCGAAGTTGCCAAGAAGAGCGGTGCTACCCAGACCAGGGAAAGCGAGGCAGCGATCCAGAGTGCCGACTTCAAGGTTGTTCCCGGCCGCAAGAAGGGCAAGAAATGAAGCTCTGTTTAAAAAGCGCTGTTGCTTATAGTTACATGTATTGAGCTTGAGAAGTTTTGTTGTTGATTTGGATGACTGCGGAAGCGGAAAAGCGACATGTGTATAAGCGAACATGACAGCTGTTTAGTGTAGTTTCATGTTAGGATGCCTACTTGTGCTGAGAAAATGATGCTGTTTGTGTCGGCTTTTGTTGTCATGTGTGTCGTGATTATAGTGTTAATTGGTCCATACCAGCAGCTTAATGTCTGAATTGGTAGTGCCCCTTTTTAAAGTAACTTCATCAACCACTTTACTGGTTTATAGAGGTTCGAGTAAATTCAAGTCACAATGTTAAGCGTTTTCAAATTGCTTCGATATTTTTTGCATTCGTCTTATTCTAGTCTATTCAATTCCTGTCTATTTTCAATCCTTCCATGAGATTCTCCAATGTTCGCCACCCCTGACTATCTTCCCACGTTGCCTTTCCTCGTCCCATGACGCTGCGGACAGCGCTGCGCGCCTTGCCCTTCCACTTCTGTCCAATAGTCTCGACGTCAGGTCCCCAGTTCTCAAGGACAGAGACTAGTTCGTCGGTGCGCTTGACGACTTCCGTCCAGGCTGTCTCGTCGGACGTCCAGTCAGAGCTGGCAGATTCGCCGGGTAGCAGTCCGCTTCCAGAGGAGCCGACGGCGGCACGCCAGGCACGTTCCGAAGCATCAATTGCGCCGGCGTAGTCATTACGCCAGGCACGCAGACGCGAGACGAGTGTCCAGAGCTCGGAGCGTGTAGTAATGAGGGGCGTAATTTGTTCCTCGATAAGGCGAATGACTGCACGTTCGACGGAGCCGCGGGCAGGTTCGTAGATGCCGCTGCTCGCGGGGGCCTTGTCCTTTGACAGGATGGCGTCCTGGAGGAGGGCAGAGAGGATGTCGATGTCGAGGGCGGATTCCGACTTGCGGATGCGGATGGTGTTTGAGATTGCGATGACGATGTCTGTGATGGGGGTCGGGTAGATGCGCGAGGCGAGGGTGACGACGTTGTCCCAGATGCGCCAGTTGTCGTGGGCGATGGAGGCGCCCTTTTTGTATGCTGCGAGGGATTGGGCGAGGAGCTTGTTGGGGTCGCGGGATATGTTCTTTTCCTCTGCTACTGCTGTGATGCTGTCTTCATCGTCGTCGTTGATAGTGTCGTTTGTAGGCTTGTTCTCTTCTTTGTCTTTTCCGGGGGCTGTCAATTCGCAGTAGAGGCTGTACAGAGCACTACCGAGGTTGCTCCATGTTCTGGCGCCTTCACCACCTTCGGTGTCGTTTGCGCTGCTGATTGATCGACTGTAAGCCTCTGCGGCATCTTCAAAACGTCCCAGACGCAGGCTGATGTCGCCGAGACGACCCCACATGTCGGGACTGAGTCTGTTGACGCTGGTGGCCTTTTTGTAGGCCTCGAGGGCCTTGGCAAGATCCTTTTGGCCGAGATAGTATTCTCCCAGCGATCTTTGGGCACGGGCGAAGCGCTGCTTGGAGATTTCCCATGCGCGCTCATAGTGAGCCGGATCGTTTTCCAGATCACCGAGGATACACCACAGCCTGGCAGCATTCGGGGGAGGAGGCTGTCGCTCTGGTCCTGAAAAGTCGTCTGCCTTGAGAAATGCGACGTCTTGGCCGACAACTTCATCTTCCGGCTCGGATGTGGAGTCCGCCGCGGCTCCGGTCTTGTTGAAAAGTCTCCAGCGGATGATACCTTTGGCCTTGGCCTCTCCTCCGCTACCTCGACCATCTTCGTCCTCAGCAGCCGCGCTGCTGGCGTAGCAAAGAGCGACTTCTGCCCAAAGTTTGAGACGCTTGAAAATTTCCAGAGCTGATGTCATGGAACCAACGCCAGCCCAGGCATAAGCAAGCTCGGATTCGAGGTGCCATCGCGGAGGGGTAGATAGAGCGTGGATATAACGGAGACGAACGTGGGCAGGGGCAGATTCTGAGTTTGTTGCGGCGGGTAGGAAAGTGGTGGGTTTGGCATCATCGACAGGGGCAGTAGATTGACCAGGGGCAGTGACCTGGATAGCTGGGATATCAGATTCATCGTTGTCCTGAGCTTCTTTGCTTGAAGTAGAAAAGGTGGTGTCGGTGAGGACTTGGTCGGCCACAGCTTGTAATTGGAGGACACCGCGCTCAACTGTTCTGCTTCTGTGGATTTCTATCCTTGAACGAACGAGCAGGGCTTGTGTGTAAATCTGCCAGTTGACGGATTTGTCGGTCAAAACACGGACTGCAAAGGGCATAATTTGCTCAGAGGTGAGACCATCGACAGGTGAAAAGGCATCTTTAATTGTTGCCTCAGTAAGAAGAATGATTTCATCCAGGGCAGATAGCTGTGGCTGATCGTCTGGCGCCAAGTCTGCCAATGCAGGCGGCAGAGTCTCAACGGTTGTGGTGGTCTTTGCGGGTTCCTTTGCGTAAGAGATCTCCTCCAACAGTGTATCATCATTGAGCTTGAGAGCATCCGGCTTGGCCTGTTCGTCATCGTCCTTGCTAGCAGCTCCTGCGATATCTTGTTCGGTAGCACTCTTTGCAAAGACAACCAACTGACTGAGGTTGTTCTCTTGGAATTTTGTCCTCTTTCCAAGAGCTCCAGACAAAGCGTAAGCAACGCCAGTGGCCTGCGCGGCCTCGTCTATGGCTTCCTTTGCCTTATCATTACGACCAAGTAGAATGTAGTTGTTAGCAACTTCGATAAGAAACAAAGCCTTCTCTTCCCTGGTCCATGTTTCTTCCGTGGCCCAGACTTCAGTGCTGAAAATTATTCCTCGGAGAGCATCTATTTCATTGCTGATTTGTGTTGCCAGTGTAGGCACATCACTCCATTGTGAGCTCTTGTTGAAGTTGGATGATGAGCCTAAGCTTGGCTGCGTGATAATCTTGTAGTGCCAGACGTTGACACGCAGCCTTTCCCACGCAAGGCTACGCTTTGTTAAGGTCCCTTCAGTTGAAGGCAGCTCAAAGATGTCTTTTGTTTCGGATGCTAGGATGTCAACCAAGATGTACTTGGCCAAAGAGAAGAGCTCTAAATGGGGAATATGGGCATAGGGAACAACGCCATCAACTTCGAAATATCTCAAGCAGGCTCTTCGAAGCTGATGCAGAGCAACGGCAGAGTTGTGAGGTTCCGAGTTACTTGAGTTACAAGCACTGACAAACAGCTTCTCAACGTGAGTTGACTCATTCGCCGCCAGGACAGGGCCGGTGACGGTTGCTTGGAGGAAGGCATCGAGAGCGGCCAGACCTATAGCTAGGAGTTCTGAGGATGGGTGCTGTGTGGATGAGACAGAGGCCGGTTCATTTGATAATGAGACCAGATGAGATACATGTGCCGTTATGAGTTGCTCCGTTACAGCACTGCCAACCAGGGTGGTTAAGGTATTAACATTTTCTGATGCTGAAGCCATGGTGGGGTTGATGCTGAGATTTGGAGTTGGTGTTGAACGGCAGCCCTGGCAGTTACAGAGCCGCCACGAACCAGGAATAGGTGGATTCGGGTATCAAATAATGTCACTTGTATGGTCCTGAGACAGATATGAGCTGCCCTGAGATTCCTTGATACGGGATCTTGTGGTTGTTTTGCAGGCTTCCTTTTTTTGTGGTTTTCGTTATCGATAACAACAGTGAGGTGGGATGGCGATTTTCACCAAGAAAATTTTAGCGTCCAAGAACCTTTTACCCCACCTATCAGAACTGACAGCCTGCCATGTGCGTTGATGGACATGGAAAGTCTGGAAGCATTCTCTTGCATTCAGCCTCTACAGTTTCATCCGATTTGGATTGAATCATTCCTCTACCTATCATGGGTGCTACAGCTACTGAAGGAGAGGAGCATATAAGAGGCAGCTTTGGCTTGTAAGCGGTGAGACGCGCAAAGTCCTGCCTTGGTTGTTAAATCTTGCATGGACGCTTGGTGACCATGATCAGGAGCTTCAAATATCAAAGAGCTAGGCTATGAACATCTTCACCGCTAACGCAAATAGATGAAGCTCTGTGCTCACCTCATTCAACAAATTTCATCAACTTCAGAAATATTATCACTTTGACATGTGATTTCCCCAAATTGGCAATGCAAATCCGGGGCTGCATCTACTCAGTTCTAGGCCTTGCCTCGCTTAACTTATATAGCCTTATCGCAACGTTGCTGCTAAATTTGTTGAGCTTCATCTCTATGCGCGGAGATGGCTTCATCCAAATGAGAGAATCCATCTTCACATGCTTCGACAATGAACAGTATTCTGATGATATTTTCCTTTCAATTTTTCTCTCTCACTCTTTTGCCCCATCTTATGGCTGTTGGCTTTACTCGATACGCACCGTCTTGAAACGGCCCCACAGGCTCACCAAGCTGAGTGTGAGTGGACTTGGCAGAGTTTTTCTGACCTGTGCGGGTTTTAGTGATCATGTCTTTTTACTTGTATGCTACGAGCAGTAAGAATGCTCCGGGTGGCGGCGGCAAAGGTCGATTTTTTGGTAAAAGTACATGTATGGAGATTCAAACACAACAGATTCTCGACAACAGTATCGAGTGAATATGAGCAGAACACATATACGGAGTACAAACAACCCATTTTTACAGGATGCCATCCCCTTTTGGCCTGGATAAACAGAGGTCACGCGACAGCAGCAGCAGCGATACGAGGCCTATGCGAGCAAGACGAGTACCTGCTGAGATGCAGGCCAAAGCCACCATCGAAGCAAAAAAAGCCCGAGAGAAGAAAGGCTTGCGCTATAATTTACCGTTAGCGTCCGTTTCTTACGGCTCTGGATGCTCATTGGCGACTTGCCACCAAAAACCCTGGCGCTGCTGAGGCCCTGAAACGACTGTCGGCGCCGTCTAATACGTCTTGAAATGCCCCCGGAGCAAAGCGCCTACAGTACGGAGTAGAACAAGAGACTAACAGGCAGGACGGAGTCCTTCATTCACATCAAAGGTGGAGGGACTTTTTGCGGCACGAGCGTTGCAGCAAAGAGCTCTGTACAATGGCACAGTGCGAAGGCAACAACTCCACCGCCTATCCAGGTCGGCGTACAAGTACGAGGGAGAAACCTGACCACCGTCAGAAACTAGCGAGAACGGGCGGTTTCCGCGAGGTAGAGACCCCATGTTCGGAGTTAGGTACAGACAGACACTAAGTCACTTGGTGTGTGCCATGTTAACAGGAGCCCGCACAAAAAGTACGGCGAACTGCTAGTCCAGTCTAAACACTCCGTATAGACCCCCACTCCAAACGGTGGAGAAACAAACGAGTCCGCAAATCAACTGGCGAGGTTTTATTCCTTGCTTCTCGCCTCAACAAACCACCATTTGCCCATTTGATTCGCATTGGCTAGCCTTGGCTCGAGGAGGTTCGCCGTCGCCCTCAGCCAAGGCAAATATGACGAGTACGGCTCTGATGATGTATGGCTTCGTTGATGTCCTGACTCGCGTCGTCCAGCCTACCGCATGCAGCTCCTCTATCTGATTGGACTTTTGTTGGAATGTATTCAGCCGGCAGCCTTGTCTTGCTTGTCTTCTCCTCGCCAGCACTTGAGACAAGGATCCGGAGGCAACCACCAATATCCGGCTGCGGCTTTCGGCTAGCCTTCCTGGTATCTTGCCTTGCTCGCTACCAAGCGGCACTGCGATCTCGGGTTATTATACATGTGGTGTCTGCAGTAACCAGAATGCATCCAAACAGTTATAATAGAGCACAACGCACATAGCACTCGGGCTGTCGCTCTCGTCATCCCAATTCTACATACTCAGAATGGCTATTTCGTCTCGCCATCAACACTGTCCCGAAACTGTGCGACCAGGAGCATCGTCCACTGAGCCACGGATCGGCGATACCCTCTAGTCCAAGGCGAGTTAGTAGTGGGACAAGGCTTAGGCGGGGTGACGTCAGTGTTGTGTGCAGGGGATTGATTCCTTCGACGAAAACAGCTGGATCATGCCGCTTTCAAGGGATGGCAGAGGAGCTGAGGAGCGTCACTCGCATGTCCTTTGAGCAGCATGCGCTTTGTCCAGCCGTGATGGGAAAGTTACCAGAAGAAAGAGGCTTTGGTCTAAGCCTAAAACTTTCCGCGGAGTGGCGAAGGGGTCTTCCGGCGACATGTAGTAAAGAAGCCGATCTGCACAGTGCTCATTCGCAGAGCTGGGTAATCGAGACAAACGCTGTGGAGGTGAAACGAAACGACGAAGATGGCCTCTCTCTCAATGGCGAGAGTGTAAGAGACAGCCAAAAGGACATTTCGGATGGTGTTATGCTACGAGAAGTACACAAGACTCGGAGCCGAATTGTATCTCAGGCTCCATGCAACTCTCGATGATCCATACAGAACGCAGTCCCCTCGGATCAATTGTGATGGTTGAAGAGCCGATCTCGAGATTCTCGATCCGATCTTGACTGAGTAGGCAACATCAAGATCTATTTGACTTGCAAACTTATCCCTAACCTTGTTTTCGGTTGTTGAGTAGCTCTATTTCGGAACTCAGGTACTGGATAATCACAACAATCTTACCAAATCGGCTTCAGCTACCTTGCATCTGTCCGAAGTCAAGGATATCTAGTCGGAGAATAAATGAAAAACCAACGTCATACAAATTTCAAGCGCTCGAAGCTAATCAGCATGACCATATGCATACAACTGAAGTCTCGCCAAACAATCCGTTGTTTATCAAGGAGACATGCTCCCTTGCTTCACGTGGCGGGCAAGATCCCGGATGCGTCAAGCACTGCTGGTTAGTTTATGGTCCAAACTCTTGAAGGTCACTATACTGAAGCAATTCAGATGTTCCCGTGGTTGTACAGTACCACTACCCGTGTGTCTACTCCGTTATTCAATACTAATCATTATCTACAGTACCAAATGTTCTGTACCTCCTTTTGGCGACGACACCGTCTGTTGACCCCGGCATCTCTGGCGAGTACAGAATGTCTAGGAGCATGTACAGGGAAGTCTGGGAAATCTGACACTGTGCCATCCCCCCTGTTCGTCCATCTGGGTCCCTGGCCCTCCTCTGTGTGGATGGCTGCTCATCCCGTTCGTTCTAAGCAGGGCCTAATGCGCTAGCACTCCTCTGGCGTCCTCCTTGGCTTCTCCACCATGGACGACAATGGCAGGGTACGCGCGCAGAATAGAGAGCGACTCGCCTGCTGTACGACAAGAGCAGCTTTGGGGCAGTGTGCCAAGGCCAATACAGTCGACTGCGCAGCATCAAGCGCAAAAAAATGGCCTGAGAGCATATTGGAAGCGTTTCCAGTTCGGCCCTCCCCCCACATAAGATTCGGCGTCACAGTGATGCTGTCCAATCTAATCGCGGTTCTAAGTGCTCGGTGTTATGTTCGCTCTTCTGCCGGTCCCTGGTTAATCAGGGTTTAGTATTTGTTCGTTCATTCTTTCGGTCATTGCCAGCCATACTCGTAGGTACTCTCGGCCGTCCCTGGCCCGTTTCGTTTGATTCGCCGCCTATCAACAATTGCTACAAATACTCCTCCTTCGCCCGTCACTCCTCCCATGTGGAACTTCATTCCTCTCCCTCTCATCCTTTTTCGTCCTCGGATGTTTTCCTGTTGGTTTTCCCCACAGCAATCATTAACCTAAAGGATCAGCATTATTTCCTGTTAATGCTCGTCAATTAAGCACTTGGCTATCGTCACACTTTCTCATGACGGCGAAACGAGAGACAACACTACCGTTGCGTTACTGATTAACCTCCAAAATGGCCACTACGGATGATGAAAAGCACCCCAAGTTCGAGGCTCCAGGGTCGCCAGATGTGGCGTCCCAAGAGTTCATCGAGAATGCGGATGGCCTTCAGCGACGACTTAACAATCGTCAAATCCAACTAATAGCCATCGGTGGCTCGATTGGTACTGCTCTCTTCGTCAGCATCGGAAGTGGACTTTCCACAGCCGGACCGGGCAGCCTTTTCTTGGCTTATGCTCTGTATTCCATGGTTCTCGGATTGGTAAACAACTCTCTCGCAGAGATGACTGTCTATATGCCCGTGTCTGGAGGTTTTATTCGTCTTGCAGGTCACTGGGTCGATGATGCTTTGGGATTCATGGCCGGCTGGAACTTTTTCCTGTACGAGGCTCTGCTAATTCCCTTTGAAATCACGGCACTCAACCTTGTCATCTCCTTTTGGGACGAGAATATTACCAACCCGGGCCCGACTGCTGGTATTTGTGCCGCCGTTATCGTTTGCTATGCGTAAGATTTCCATCTCCTACCAGGAGGGGCAAAGGTCGCAAAGGGATTCCCACACTTCTAGATTTTGCCGCCTTCTCCCTTGCTACCCAAGGACATTTGCTAACCCGACGAATACGTAGTCTGCTAAACGTCCTCGCTGTGAAAGCCTACGGTGAAGCGGAATTTTACCTATCCGGTGGAAAGGTTATTCTCATCTTCATCCTCTTCTCCTTCACCTTCGTGACTATGGTCGGCGGAAACCCGAACCACGATGCCTTTGGTTTTCGATATTGGAATAATCCCGGAGCCTTCGCCGAGTATCATTCGCAGGGCGCCCTTGGCCGCTTCGAAGGTTTTCTGACCGGCCTTTGGAGTGCAGCTTTCGCCGTCGTCGGACCCGAGTATATTTCCATGGTAGCGGCCGAAGCTCAGCGCCCTCGAACCTACATCAAGACCGCCTTTAAGACCATTTACATCCGCTTTGGCGTTTTCTTCATTGGCAGCGCCTTGGCAGTCGGCATCATTCTTCCGTACAACGACAAGACGCTGTCTGACCTGGTCAACGGTGGAAAGGGCAGCGGCACTGCAGCGGCTTCGCCATACGTCATTGCTATGCAAAACATGGGTGTCTCCGTGCTGCCTCATATCGTCAATGCCCTCATGATGACATCCATCTTCTCTGCTGGCAACACATATACCTACTGTGCGACCCGATCACTGTACGGTTTGGCTCTCGAGGGCCGTGCGCCTCGATTCCTTCGCAAGTGCACGAGCAAGGGTGTGCCCATCAACGCCTTTTTGGTCGTCATGTGCTTCCCATTCCTATCCTTCCTTCAAGTTGGCAACGGCTCTGCTGTCGTGCTCGACTGGTTGGTCAGCCTGATTACTGCTGGCGGAATCATCGACTACCTTGTCATGTCTTTCACATATCTCTGGTTCTACAGAGCTTGCAAGGCCCAAGGTGTTGACCGGAAGTCACTCCCCTATGTTGGCTGGGGACAGCCTTACTGCGCCATCATCGCCCTCGTTATTCAGCTTCTCGTGGTTGGAGGATACGGATACGAGGCCTTCATGCCTTGGGATGTCTCGGCCTTCTTCCGCAACTACACCATGCAGCTTCTGGCACCTATCCTCTTCATCTTCTGGAAGGTGGTGAAGCGCACCCGAGTTGTCCGTCCCAGTGAGCTGGATCTTGTTTGGCAAAAACCAACTATTGACGCCTACGAATCGCACTTTATCGACCCCCCGACTGGATTCTGGACCGAGATGCTGCAGTTGGTTAGAATCAAGCGCAACAAGAAGGACGCGGCTTTCGTTGTGGCGTAAGGAGGGAAATTGAGAGTACCTCCTACGTTCGTCTTTTACGAATAAGGCCGTATTATGAGCCCATGTCTTTATTACGTCCCCTTCTTTTCGTTTCTATGTTATTTTTTTATATATACCCATCACGTTTTGTGGAATTAGAGATTCTACATGGGATATACGGAGGCTAGACGTGTAAGATGGATGAGCTACATAGACGTGATATATACCCAGGACATATGATGACAAAAATAGAAAATATTATACCACACTTTCAACACTTGCAACATATAAGTGCACACAAACGTTTCCACCACCACACGAGAAGACCAAGCAACCCCACCAAAGTTCATCACAACTCCACGACCATCATCAACGCACAAAACACCAAGCAACAAGAGCAAAAAAAGAAATCTCAATGCGTAATCTGGGAATCGAACCCAGGGCTCCCCGACGCTGCTCGGATGGCAACGGAGAATTTTACCACTAAACCAATTACGCTTTGGAAAGAAAAGAACCGAGAATGAGGATATCTCGGGATGCGTGAACTGGGAATCGAACCCAGGGCTCCCCGACGTTGCGGATGGCAACGGAGAATTTTACCACTAAACCATTCACGCTGATTGGGTGATTGTTGGGATCGGTCGAGTAGAATCGAATCTTCTTCGTTCAATGATTCGGAACTGAGATTGAGGTGGGGGAATGAGATACCCTGGAGGTTGAAGATAGTTTCTGAGTGATGGGATTAAGAGATGGGGATGTGGAGGAAGTTGTTTAATGGGAGAGGCTTGTGAGAAGTCGAGCTGAGTTACAGGCCGCAACTAACTCTTGGCTGCGTTGTCATTGCCAAGTCGGATTGTGCTCAGACTACGATGATAGTAATTAGAAAGAAAAGATATGATATATATCACCAAGTTTCAACTCCTGACTACATCTGCACAGCTAGACAGAAGGGCGGCAAGCATTGTTCCTGCTGCTATTTCTCAATACCGTGTTGGTATCAAGTGATAGAACCTATGGAAAGATGAACACGATGTGAACTGTCATGAGAGGTGCTTGGATTTTCATATCAAAGTTAAGAAAATCCTGATGGTATCCGTTTCAACTTGCGTAAAACACATGGTAACACCCACGCGTGAATTTATAACACAAGGCGTATCTTCAAAGCATGCATACTTGCATCTTAACATTCACAGAAAGGAGGCACACGGTAGATGAATTCAAGAGGTTTGTTACTAAAAGTCTATTCGGGCTTCTATGTACCCTCTTCCTCCTCTATAGCCCAAGGTGCGAGAGCTTGTGACAACATGGGGGTCCTCCATCCCCAGGTCGTAGTGTCCCACACTCATCCAGGCCATCAATCTATTGAGAAGGCCCTCTCTATCGGCAGCCCGAGCATACAATCATCGCAAAAACGCATCGCAACTTTTCCGTTACCAATCCGTATTTTTCATCAATTAAAAACAAAAGGAACATGGAAAAAAAATCCTCTAAGTCATCAAGGACTAGGCGTCATCGAGATGCCGTGATGTGGGGTATGTTGAATCGTTTACAGATCATCCTCGTCGCTGAACACCTCCTCACCACGCTTTCGGCGGGCCATACGGTCTGGAAAGCCAAGATGTTAGTAAATGTGTTTGTTATTAGATCATGAGATGAATTCGCAATGGACTTACCCTTCTTCTTCTTTCGCAGCTCGGAAGAGGTCAGCTTGGCCTTCTTCTTGGTGCTAACAATCTTGTTGCCCATGGCATCAAACTTGTCCTCCTCATCATCATCGTCCTGCTTGAGACGAGGACCAGAGCCCTGGCCCTGAACCCAGTTGTGGCCGGAAGGAGTCATCTTGCCGTCCATGACAGCCCAGACTTCCTCAGTCAAGTCCTTGGTGAACTCGGCAGAGTGAGTAATGATGATGACACCACCCTCGAACTTCTTCAGGGCCTTGGACAGAGCACCCAGAGAGTCACGATCCAGATAGTTGGTAGGCTCGTCAAGGACGATCAAGTGGGGTCGCTGCCAAGAGCAAGCAGCCAGGACAGTCTTGACACGCTGGCCACCAGACAGACCGCGCATACGGGAGTGAGAAACCAGCTCGGCATCGAGGCCGAAGTTGGCGCAGTGGGCCTCAATCTCCTTTCGGACCAGAGGTCGGAACTGACCAGAGGCAAGAGCCTCCTTCATATCGACATCAGCGACCATCTTCTGGTGAGAGGCCAGCAGCTCGTTACGGGGCAGCCAGACGTTGTCAGCGGTCATCATGGGAACCCATCGCTCGCCCTTCATGCCGACGTTCTCACCCAGAGCGAATGAACACTCGTACTCGTACGAGTTCTTGAACTTTCTACGGGCGTTGATGCCAATGACACGACGCAGGGTACCCTCGATCTTGAAGACCTTGTCCATGGCCTTCTCATCAGCCTCAGTGATGATCTTGTTGGCTCGGTCCATGGTCTCACGATCCTCACCAGTCTGGAAACGCCACTGGATGTACTCGGAAGGAGTCTTGTCAAGGTGGTTATCAATGTGGGCAAAGGCGTGCTGCTTGATGTAGGCGATACGGATGTTCTCGTGCTGGTAGATCTCACCACCGGTGGGGATGAGCTCACCGCAAAGAACGTTGATCAAAGTAGACTTGCCGGCACCGTTGGGACCGATAACGGCAATACGAGAGCCAAGAGAGCACTGGAAGCTGATCTCCTGGATCTGGGGCTTGGAGGTACCGGGGTACTGGAAGGACATCTTGGTGGCACGCAGGATGGCCTTGGCCTTGGTCTTGACACCCTCAAGGAAACCGGGCTCGGGGAAGGTGAACTCCATCTCGGAGGCACCGAGCTCGTAGTAGGACTTGGCGGAAGGAACACGCTTGACGAACTCCTTCAGGTTACCACGGTAACGCTTAAGCTTGAATCGCTCGTAGTGAACGATGTGCTGGCAGACGTTGTCAAGGAAGCCAGAGTCGTGAGAGACGATGATGGAAGTGCAGGGGGAGCTGGTGAGGTAGTCCTCGAGCCACTTGACGTTCTTCACGTCCAAGTGGTTAGTAGGCTCGTCGAGCAACAGAATATCAGGGGCCTCGAAGACAGCACGGCACAGAGCGAGCTTCATCTTCCAACCACCAGACAGGGCGGAAATCTCGCCCTTAACCATCTGCTCGGTGAAGCCGAACTCGTCCAGGCGCTTCTCGACATCAGCCTGGGTGACGTCGACCTTGGCCTCGGCAAGCTTCTTCATGGTCCAGTCGATGGTGGTCATCTCGGTATCAGCAGAGTCAAGGTCGTGCTCAACGAAGACAGTCTTGACTTCGCTCTGCTTGGGGAAACCCTCGACCTGCTCGTTGTTGATGGCACGCATGAGAGTAGACTTGCCGGAACCGTTGGGACCGCAAAGACCGTAACGCTGACCACGCTTGAGGCGGAGGTGGGTCTGGTTGAGCAGGATCTTGGCACCGTAGGCAAGAGAGAATGTGCAGTTGCAAAGGTCCTCGCCCTCCTCATCATCAGCCTCACCCTCCTCCTCCTCGGCGGCACCGGGAGAAGCGCGCTTGCGGAGAGTGTCAATGGTGCTCTCGGCGTTGTCGATGCCGGTGATGACAGCGACGTAGGGCTTAAGGCTCTCGACCCAGACGAGGGACTCACCCTCCTTCATGTCGATGAGCTGACCAGCAATGGCGGAGATGTACTCAGCGACAGGCTCCATCTTCTCAAGAAGGGAAGCGTAGCGGGTGGAGAGGATCTCCTTGAGCTTGCCAAGGACGACGGAGACGTCACCGTCGTTGCGAACCTCGGGGATCTTGCCGTCAACGACGTTACCGACACGGTACAGGGTGTCAAGGGCCTGCTTGGTCTTCTCACGAGCCTCGGGATCAGCAAGGTTGTCGTAGTTCTTCTGGAGACCTGGCATCATCTTGGGCAAGAAAGGAGCGACAATGTTGGGGTCGTCGACAAGCTTGCACATGTTGTCAACAATGACAGCAGACTTTCGCTTGATGGCAGTCTCACGCTCGGCAAGACCACGATCCAGAAGAGGGACCATGAGGGCGAGGGTAGGCTCCTGGACCTCAGTAACGAAGGTGGTGGCACCGAGAAGGTGGACAGTCTCGGGGACGTTCTCAGGCTTAGCGATACACTTGATAAGCTCGGGAATGAAGCGCTCAATATCCTTGTTGACGATGAGCTGGCAGATGGTCTCCATGACCTTGTAGGCGTGCTCCTTGACCTCCTTCTTGGTGTCCCACATGGCCTCAGAGACGACGGGGATCAAGTCGGGAACACGGTAGGAGAGCTGAGCAGGGGCGGTCTTGACAAGGGCAAGGATGAAGTCCAGAGCAGCCATCTTTTCAGGCCACTTCTGGGCAGTGCGGATAGACTCCATCAGGTAAGGGAGGGCGCTCTTGACAGCATTGCCGTTGATGGCGCTGGCAATGGCCAGGACAGCAGCGGTAGCGGCATTCTTGACAGCGGTGATCTTGTCGCCAACAGCGGCAAGAAGAGTGGGCAGAAGAACGATGAGGTAGGGCTCGACGTTGGCGGCGACCTCAGAGTGGGAGGCAATAGCCTCAATGGCGATAGCAGCCTTCTCACGGGCAGTGGCGTCCTTCTTGTTGACGAGGCTCTTCTTGATGTCTCCGACGATCCTAGGGAAAAGGCGTGTTAATACCCTTGAACGCTAAAAATTGGTGTCGCACAGCTAAAGGAAAAACTTTTCAGGGGATTTAGCAGCCAAGGTGGCCACTGATGGAGGGGTAGGCAGGGAAACCCCGCTGTGAGTGGCGGGGCATTTTTTGCCAGGCGAGATAGGAGGCAAAAAAAAAAGTTTTCCCGCCTAACAAAAAAGGGACAATTGATATCAAGGTATTGCAAAGATCAACTTACTTCTCGGGGACAGCCTGGTCGTCAATGCGACCGTTGAGGAAACTAGCGAGCTCTCCAGCAGACTGCTTAATGTCCGCCGCCTCCTTGGAGACGGTGAGCTTCTGGAAAAGCTCGTCCAGGACCTTGATGGACTCGGCACCTTCGCTAGGCATTTTGGCGGTGATGTTGAGTATGTATGTGAATTATAAAAGTCGGAGGACGAAGGAAGGAATCGAAATCGATGTGAATCGTTCGATTTCCAATGAAGCCAACAGAGCCGATGGAGGAATCGACTCTCGTATCGAGGCTTTTTTTTTTTTGTAGATTCGGGGTGGCGGGGCTGCTCGATGGGGAGGAACCAAAGAACAACTCGTCAAAGAAGCGAATGGACTATCTGAAAGACAAGTCCAAGGTCGGAATCAGTGACGACCAAAAGTAGATGAAAAAAATAATGAAAGGAGATGGAGGTAAGATCGAAGGAGAAGAAGAAGAAAGTGGGTGGGAGGGAGACAAGATTTAAAAGGCTGCGGCCCAAGAGCCAGCAAGTCCACAACTTTTTTTTTTCCTCGCGGGGTGTGTGGCTAAAATCGGGCAGCCCAGAAAGATTTTTTTTTGCTGCCCCTCCATTGGGCGTCTCGAGTCTTATCAGCTTTATCATGGCGCGCTAAGCCTCAAGGGGCCAGCCCACCACAAAAGCAAAGGCGGTGAGGCGTCTGAGTGCTAAGAATTTTCAGTGGGAAAAAGAACATTGTGGCGGCCGAGGCGAAGAAATTCGATACGCAGCGAATGTTTTGCCTCAACAGAAAATTCACTAGTGCCCATGGCTTTGGAGAGTTGAGATATCGGGGTTTGCACAGCCATTTTGCATATCAAGTCCCAAGCCCCCTTACGTTAGGTATCTACTTTTGGCAGCCGAGTTGAAGATATGCTTTGCCTGTGTGAATCTGCATCCAAAGTATCGGACAACAGCCTTTGATTGGAAGCCTGTTACTGCTGCACCCCTAACGTGGCAGCAAGCCGGTGGTTGGCTTCTGTCTATCGTGCTTTGGCGAAGCTTCATCTTGGTGGGCATCGAGGTTCGACGGTACTGGTCAACTCTCGCAGTCCTGCTCGCCAAAGCCTCTGGGTGCATCGTCTAGTCATGTACGGCGCAAAGGCTGGTGTGGGACGCCTCGTCCAGACTCCTGTGATCTGCCGCCACGCTTTAATATAAGATAGATTGCCTGGCTGATGGTCGTCTCACACACTTGCTCCAGCCGATGCCGCCCCTGCAGATGGAGTAGCAGCACTGCTACTCCAGTACTCCAGCTTATACCGGTACCTATTGGTCCCGTTGTCACTGCTAAGGTATTCACAAGATGCTCCTGCATAAGAACCGAGGCGGTGTCAGAAGCTCTCACACCTCACCGGCTTAGCCGGGCTGTCTGGCATGATTTTCTGTGTCCAGTCCAGTTCAGTTACCCCCTCTGAGGAATAAGACAGTCAGGCTGCTGCGTCGTCAGCGCATCCTGCCTCATCTCACAACCTCACACCTGAATGCTCCCTACTTGCCCGCACATGCTCGGGGTTTCATACGCTTGTCACCCTCTCGGCAACGGTGGGCCCGGCAGAAAAAAAAGACCGTTCCAATAAACTCGGCCTGCCATTCCTGTCCGGCTTTGGCGCCACGTTGTCACATCAAGTTCGTCTCAGTGGCTGGCTCTGGGACGGCGTGGAGCAGCGCCCGGGACTAACAGCCACTTCGATGTTGTCTTGGTCTGTTGGATTCGACTCCCATCGTCGGGTTCGTGGAGGTGCTGTTGATGTCGAGATCCAGGCTTCACTTTCGGGTAGCCCAGACTTGCATTCGGCAGCCAGACAATCGTGTCGCCAATTCACTAGATCCAATGCCTTGATCCACCACCATCGCGGGGCCCCAGAGTCCAGCCTGCATTTTCTGCTCCATGCGCATTAGCTGGGGGACGGACTCACCGACAGTCAGATGCGGCTGGACGGAGCTTGTTCATCAGACCCTTACTCGTACGTACTTGTGGTTAGAGTCCGGCTTTCGTTGAGAGCCGTACTCGCAATATGCCGTAGAGCTTCCGCTAGCACCTCTAGTGTTGAAGAAGAAAATCACCAGCGTTGACGGACAATCTAGAGGCAAATCACGACGTAGGGGGTACATGTAGGCAAGAATACAGAATGCAGGTGCTACTGTAAGGCGCTTCCTATCCATAGAACCTCCGTGCTGACTCATCTGGATGTCGATATCATCCTCGACTCTTAACAGTACCTACCTTGGTGGTCTTTGTCTCTCCTCAAAGCACTTCAACATCAAGATTTCAAAGTCTGCTGATCGAGGCAAACCCCTTTGTGCCTTAAATTGACCCACAGTAGGCGTTCATTCAACGGCGTGCGTCTTTGTTGACTCCTCGAATAGCTCATCAGCTATCGCTTTGTAGAGGCTTTAACAATGAGGTGAAGTGGCAGTCCTTCTTTGTAACCATACGCTGGCATTCACTACCTACTGTAAGTGATTGACTGGGCACAGCTTCAAGTTCCTTTAATGAGCTCCAAGAAGCCCGTCCACTCATATCTTTATCTTTATCCAATCATGTGCCTGCGTCTTTGTCGTCGCTGCCCATTCATGGATCCAGCCACTCGTCCAAAGAATCATCGTCTCCAATAATGTTGCATCGCTAGTTCACAAGACGTCTCGATGTGTCAATAAAATCATGGACTTTTCTTTCTTTCTGTGAACCGTCCTGTCAATTTTTATATTCTGAATTATAGGCCTGGTATTTTGAACGGCACATTCTACCATACGATTTTTCCTCGTTCTTCAGATGGTTCAACTTCATTGCTCGCCCAAAGGGAAACGCCAGTACACACAATTACAATGTCTCAGAGTGATCAAAGCAAAGGTGAAAACGGCTTACCGTTGAGAGATAATGTGCCTGCTTTGTACGTTCCATCATGGACAGCTCCAGGCTGGAAGGACGACGCAGACGCTCGCAATGGCACAGACTTTTCCGTTCATGACCCTGTAAAGGACGTCCTAAGACCAATGATGCTAGATACAGATAGGGCAAAGAATCCCACCAAAAACGCCGTAAGATTTGGCATATTTCCAGGTCGTTCTGATGGACGGTCGTGTACCTCACCAACCCGATCGGCAGAGCGATTCATGGCAACGCGAGATGGATCCGGCTGCGGCTTGACCGGAAGAGACCTTGCCAGCAAAATTGAAGAGCAGGCGCAACGAAGAGGACTCCATATTGACGATTTTCTTACTTCCCAGTCTCCCAATGCCGCTCTGAACGATGAACCTCAAGAACGCGAGTGTATAAAAGCGTTTGACGAGCTCCTAATTGAAGAATTCTGGCAAGGATGCCTCTTCGGAGACATGACTATGGATGAGGCGAGTGAATAGAAGCTCGTTCGTGACATATTATGAATGCTGACTATGAGTAGCTTCTGGCTGGAAACTATTTCGAAATTGGTGACTTTCAGAGCAATCTTCGAGGGCCAATAGACAGGTAAAATTACATGCTCATTATACAATGAGGTAGAAGCAGTATTCTTACTTGTGATAGCTTGTTCTCTCGAGAGAAATGGGACCAATCTCCTCCTTTTAGCGTTGCCGACGTCCGTACGGTATCTTTTCGCCTTGACGGAAAATACCTCGATATGGAAGTGGAGGTAAGTTTTTATCGTATGCTGCAAAATTTGGCTAATTATAGGTACTGACTCTCAGCAGCGGAATGATGAGGTCTGGAACTGCCTTCAGCCTACCCTTCAAATGGCAACCAGACTATTCTATCAGGATGATCCTTTCTTCAAAGCAGTACTTGACGTAGGAAACTGGTATAAGATCCCGGTGACCACGAACTCGAAACACCAGAAGGCGAAAACACCCAGCTTCAAGATTGAGCTTCGAAGAGACAAAAGTGAAGCCATAGGCTATCGACACAAAATCAGACCTTCTGCAACATTTAACCCAATGGAGCTCACCTTCAAAGTTCTGGAGAGCAGATTGAAATGGCGAATTGCCAGTGCTCATTATGATGTTGAATCGCCTATAGGAAAGTTTGACGCAGAGACGGCTTTTGCTGTGACACGGTTCAATTTCCCCAATCCCAACACTTCGATTTGTATTGATCTCGCAGCAGAAGTTATTTGGCAACTTTTGACGGCTCAACTAAGTTCTTCGGAGAAAACCATGGTCAGCTGGATGCTTGCGGCGACGATGGTGCACGAATTATGTGTCAGTAATCCTCCCCTACTCTCATCGTTTAAATGCATGCGATGGAACAATATTCTCAATTTAAAAGAGCACATTTACTGACCTCAATCTTCGTCGTAGCATGCCATTATAGAAGCAACGCTTCTATGGATTCGACATCCCCGCGAGTTTGGGATTTCTCACCCTGCAGATCTCAGATTTTGCAAGTTACTTGAAAGGGATTTATATCCATCGGCACCACATTATCCAGACATTGGGCCATATTATAAAAATGATTCGAGGAAAGAAATTGGGGAAGCTTTTGAAAGACATGTACGTGGAATTCATTCCCCTATAAAACGTATAGAGTACTAACGGACTACGTCGTAGGTTTTGGGGCACGGTCCATATCCAATGACGCACTTGTCGTTTTATAAACCAATGTTTTTAATGTCTTACGGAGGCCTCACATCTTCGTTCGACCAGAGCGAATTCTATCCCCGGGATTCTGCTAAACACGAAGTACTGGCCCCGTACGCAGTGGGTGAGCAATCATTCACATTCAATTCCCACAGTACAATACAGAATTTCTTCACGCAGGAGTTTTGGAACACCACATTCAAGAAATACGGCTCGGCAGCTCTAAGGAGCGTTCCAGACATCCCCCAAAGAGTCGCCTGGTTTTCAGCTGTTGAGTCTACAACATTTTACTCTTCCCTCGAGGATCTTGCCTTTGACACCCCTGAATCTCGAGAATGGATCAGTTGTTTCATCCTAGAGCTGGAAGCAAGCAGTCAAAAAGTTATCGCGCAGTACATCAAAGCTCTGATCTATGACGCATGGAAATTCCCGATGCTTGCCAAGCGTTTTGTTGAGATTGCGGAAAACTGGCACCATAGAGGCGAAAGATTGACAGCGCAAGCTTGCAAAACAGGTATGATTGCTTTTGAAGCAGGCATTTTCTTTTTGTATAAAAATAAGAGACTCAGTTCCAGAAATAAGAGGCAAGAGGCGACAACTTTCTATAAGCAATGGCGGCGATTGCGAAGCCACAAAGGCGTCGAGCCCGATGAGGCTTCCATACCATTAGACGGAATGTCTGCGGATCAATTTATGTCGGATATTATCCATGGAAAAAACAGATACGATGACCGTTTTGTCAAATCACTCATGGAATTTTCCAAATTTCTACACCAAGAGTTGTGTATTCAAGAAGCCATGGTAGCTCAATTATATGAGCTGCCTATTGGATTCTGGGAGCACTACCTTGAAGGGATCCCTGGTCATCAATTCATCTGGAGAGTTCGAAACAACATGATCATCACCCAGTTAACAAGACTGCTTAGAGATCTCAACGGGCTTCAAGCGCATTTACCATCTTGGAGAAACGAATGGCAGGCCAAGGTACTGTCCTGGCTGACCTCATTTCGAAACATTTCATACCTCATTTCCAAAGATGTGAGAGAAGTGCATACCAACTGGCGGGAAATGCTTCATACGGTGCCCATGCTGCGCAAATCAAAGCGGACAGTGTGGGAAAGATGGTACCCCTTGGCGAAGCGGGCGATGCTCAACCTGAAAGGTGACCAGCTTGCTAAGCTGGAGGAATTTGAACAGAGATATGCCCGAGATTTCGATTTAAATTCGTACAAGATTGTTTTGCCAAGCCGGAGTGCAGAAGTACAAGGAGTTGCTGAGAAATGGGCCGGCTTGCTGGACAATATTGTGGAGTTTGAACAAGATGAGGGCAAATTGATGGAAGATCTTGAGCGGGAGGAGTTACATGCCCTTGCTTCCACGCCAGATGCCGCCGATCTTGCCACAACAGCAGATCACAAGCATACAGGGGATTATCGAACAGGACAGCTTCATCAAGCCATGGAAGCCGAAAAACAAAATGAAACAAGATTGCGCTTACAGCGTGCAGATTCGTATCGCGAAGGAGCCGACAAACAACTAGCTTCCGAAAGTATAAGTTGGCGATGCCAGCTAAAGGAGGCACAGCACTTGGACAAGGCTCGTTCAAAACTCAAAGTCCGTGAACCACAGATTACACGAGCTCTAATGGAAGATCACCCAGTCCCACTTGTCAGCTCCGGAAACAAGAAAAAGCGCAACTGGGATCTCTACACTACTAAATTTGACATTCTTGAAGGTCCCGTACCAAAGAAACGATCCGCTGATTCTGTTCAAAAGATTAATAGCCTGTCAGAGCTGATTGCAGAAGTCAACAACAATACCAACGATAATGTCTACGTTCCAGCGGGACGTACTCCGCAGTTGATGCCCCGAGTAATTCAAATCTCTGGCAATGTCCTCGATGAGCTTGCCGAATCTGTCCAACGAGACGTGGAAATGATGAATATTGATGACGAAGTGTTCAAAATGCAGCAAAGAAGAGAAATAATTGCATCCGAGATACAGCAGGCAATAAAAGGACACAGGGAAACGCTGTCCAAGGCGAGGGAATACCAAGTGGTGGCTCACAATCTTGCTCAGCAAGAGCGGGACAAGGCAGCCAAAATGTAGGACGACGAGGGGCTAGAGCGTGAGTAGCACTATGTGGCAAATTTTATTAATACATCACATGGACTATTGTCTTGGATTTGTCCTCAGCCGAGCCGTGATTGTGTCGTATAGAAGATAGGTGGCGCTGTCCCCCTGCTCACAACCGGCTCAACCTTGTTGTAAACGCAAGGGTTAGAGAGCGGAGCTGAACTGGAAGAAGAAAAAGGAAATATAAAAGAGACGCCCATAAATATCGATTTTGATCTCCCCCAAAAACTGGACTGCTCTTGAATCATTCAACACCACATTCTAAACCTCCATCTACACTGACCAACATTTTGAGAAATCATTTGGATATTCATATCAATTGCCACCATGAAAATGAACATGAAAGTACTCATTCTCACAGGCATACTCACTGCCAGAACTGTTGCTTATGATCCTTGCCCAACCGAAAATCAAGATCTTGCGCTGTGTTGCAGAGTTATCTCTGGTGAGGTGGGCTCAGACTGCGCAATCGGTAAGCATCCATCTCCCTATTTCCAAGCCCTTCCAGACAAATGATATTCTTGTTAACTTGTGAGATTTATAGTTGTTGGCGAAATTGCGAACATCACGGCCTTTGAGGAGGTATGCCAAGATTACCCGATTCCTCGATGCTGCCAGCATCTCGCGGTGCGTTTCAACTGCAATCGAGCCCTAAAGGTGTAAATGCTAACCTACCACCACATAGCTTGGCTTTGGAATTAACTGCACAGACCCCGTGGGACTCGACAACTAGAAAAGCTGCGATCCATCCCATATAGCTAGCTACCTATAGTCTGATCTTATAAGGAAGGGTATAGATAAATGAGACGACGCCTTGGGCAAGGAACTTGTTGGTAGTCTGTGTTTCCCAGCGAAGCGAGGGAGGTTATATGCACTCAGATATGCCCAAATATAGCTTCATTGCCTTGAAGTGGTGGTTTGTATTCTCTCTTTGTAAAGCGTCTCGTTGCAAAAGGATGGTAGCTCTTGGATAGCGAAGTAAGATTGAAAGCACAGACTACAAACTTCACGCGATGTCCACTTATTCATAGAGCATACGACATCAGCAAGTGCAGGCAAACACAGCCATTATACGACTTTCGAATTGAAAATGCCACGGCCTTACTCATTGTCCTTGGTATTAGTCTATCCAGGATGAACATAAGTAAAGAAAATACTATGGTGGCGAGCTGAGAATGAGGCCAATGAGATGAACTGACGGGCTGTTCTGCGGGGAAGGCGCAGCGATTCCCGCATCGATCGGCTTAATGAGGGGATCAAAGCACTTGACACTCATCGCATGCAGGTCTAAGCCATCGATTGTTGACAAATTTAATCATTGTTTGAACGAGAGAAAAGAAACATTTGGTACATGAGTTGAACTCTATCAGGTACCCAGTATCGATACGCCACAGCCCTAACACGTGCCTGCAATTGAACTTTCAATGCTCACTTTGGCTTGCATGCCTCTTCGTTCGCCCATTTGTTCTTTGCTTCATCTCACCCGCATCACATCCGAACAACTCGAACACTCCCCTCTCTGTGATCTCGACGAAAGAAACAACGAAACAAAGAGTGAACCCTTTTAGCGAACATTAGTAGCTAAAAGACACCTGAGCCTAGAATCTCGAGTACTTATAGTACGCATCATCCGCCATCCAAAAACACCAAAATACTAACCATCAAGAACCAGCAAAATCTCACCCCTCACATCAACCACATCTCTCACAGAAAAAACAACATCACCACACATCAATCACCATGTCGTCGTTCAAAGTCATCCGCTCCGTCGCCGACATCCCCACCATCTCCCGCCTCTACGCAACCAACCGCCTCTCACCACCAACCTCAACAACCCCAGCCCTCCGCCCACCCTCCGCCTCCCTCAACGCCCGCATCTCCCTCCTCCGCGCAGACATCACCGCCCTCCCCGTCGACGCCATCGTCAACGCCGCGAAAAACTCCCTCCGCGGCGGCGGCGGCGTCGACGGCGCAATCCACTCCGCCGCCGGCCGCGGCCTCGTCTACGAGTGCATCACCCGCTACCCCCACGGCTGCCAGACGGGCAACGCCGTCATCACCGGGGGACACGAACTGCCCGCCAAGCACGTCATCCACACCGTCGGCCCCATCTTCCAGAACGAGGCGACCAGCGAGCCCCTGCTCTCCAGCTGCTACGAGAGGTGCCTCCATGTCGCCGTCGAGAACGGCTGTGCTAGCATTGCTTTCAGCGGCATTAGTACCGGTGTTTACGGCTACCCCAGCGAGGCGGCGGCTCATGTGGCCTGCAGAGCTGTCAGGGACTTTCTCGAGGGGGGAAACGACCAGGGCAAGATTGAGCGTGTCGTCTTTGTTACCTTTTTGGCTAAGGATGTGAACGCGTACGATGCCGTGTTACCGTAAGAATACCTAATTTCCTTTTGTTCACTCTTTGAAGACGATTGCTAATGCTATTGTGTAGCCTTTACTTCCCTCCTGATGAGAGTGAGATGCCTCAGTCAAGTACCGACTAAGGATTGTTGAAAGGGAAGCAACAGAGAATTTGGATGTTTTTATCAGCCGGCGTTTACGGTTAAGGGAGGGACAAGCAACATGTGCTTTGGTTGCACACACAAGGAATAGGTAGTTTCACATCGCGGACACTTGCATAGACAAGCTCAACAAGGTGGTGAGCGATGCATGCAATCACCCAATCCGCACACCAAGTTGGAGAACTTCTGCAGATGTCAAACTAAATGAAATAAATTATGCAACCCTCAATTTTCCATGCTATGTAAAACGTAAATGCAACCATTTCCCAAATCGCAACAAGCAAAGTCATTCATACATTGAGCATCACCTATTCGTCCAAAGCCCCCCGTGTCTTAGCTCAGTCCACGACATACAAGAAAACGCCACCCTGCTTGAGCAGCATTTTATCAAATCAGAACCATTAGGGGTATATACGCCGTCCTTAGACCAAAGATAAAACACACAATCTTCACTCCTTTGCCGCGCTTACGTGCCCCAGCATTGGCGACTCGAGCATCATTTGCTTAGCTACCGCCGCTTGGGCCGGCTTGCGACCCCGACCCCTTGTTCTTGTTCTTTCTTCTTCTTCTCTTGGCCTTTGGCTTGGGATCTTGTTCGCCCTCTGCCCTGCCTTCGCCAGATGGACTCTCAGGGCTGGCATCATCGCCTTCGACTTCCTCAGATTCGACACGTTCAACACGTTCAGGCGCAGCCTCTTCAGGAGCCTTGGCCGCAGCCTCTGCATATGTCTCCTCAAGTGGAGCGCCTTCAGATGTCTCGAGAGGAACGCCTTCGGCAGCCTCTGACGGCAGGTCTTCGGGGGCCCTGAACGGAACGTACTCGGAGGTCTCGAGAGGGGCACCTTCGGGGGCCTTGAAGGGCACGTCTTCAGGGTCCTCTGGCTGAACATCATCCTGTGTCTTGGTCGGGGCATCTTCAGAGGAATCGACCGCTGCCTCTTCCGATGGCTTGAACGGTGCGTCTTCAGGTGCCTCAGATGATGGGTCTTCAGGTGCCTTGGATGGTGTAACTTCGGGTGCCTTAGATGACGTATCGTGACTCTCTGGTTCTGGTACAGCTTCGTAAGGACGTGTGGCTTCCTCCGCTGGCTCGGCCTCCTCTTCAGCTGGTTTGGCAGTCTCTTCAGAATCCTTGGACGGCTTAGCAGAATCATCAACCAGATCGATTAGCTCTTCATAGTTGCTCCCCGCCGGCGCTTTGCCCGATGAGCTTGCTGCGTCGTGTGCCACGCCTTTGCCGGTGCTCGGGGCATGATCCGTTTCCTCATGGGTTGTTTCCGAAGATGGCTTGAATTCATAGGCGCTACCGTCCCCAATCTTGGTATCCTGGCTCGTCGGAAAGTGGACATGGTCGCCAAGGTCTGCCAACATAGACTTCAATCCAGCAAGTTCAGCGCGCAGTTTCTTGATCTCAACAACGGCTGGGTCATCATCCATATTCGGTTTGACAGCTTCGCATGTCTTGGCCCATCCTTCAGCACCAAAGTCAATGTCGTGCGCGAGCTGTTCCCATTCTTCAATGATATCGTCGTCTGCCTCCCCACGAGCTCGGTTACGACGAATAGCATGCGCCGTGCGAGTCTCGAAGATTGCCATGATCAAAAGAAGCGGTGAGTAGAAAAGGCCCATGACGCAGTCATTGATGAACTCGTACGACTTTTTGGGCATCCACCACTCAAAGAGAGCTGAGAGAACAATCTCGATCAAATTGAGCGGAGCAATATAGACGTTCTCATCTGGTGCGCGAATGAACTGCATCGTCTTTTGACTGAACAGTGCCAAATATTCATCGTCCGCGTTCTCATAGATATCTTCGTAGGCAGAGTTGTACAAGGCAATGAGAATGTTGAGGAGGATAACCTGGTATCATTCATTAGTTTGGACTTGTTCCCACACAATTCACTATCAAGACATACCATAACAATAAATGTAAAGCAGTAATACAGGATCGCGCCCCAAGGCGGCCCAAATCCATCGAACCCATCAAACTCTGGGCTTCCAAGGATAGCCCTCATCATAGACTCGATGATGAACCACACGTCATCGGCAACGTTGTCATCAGTGAGGTCAAGACCGATAAAGGCTTGTAGGAACCCGATAATAATGACAATGAGCAAGGCAAAAAAGATCACGGATTCCTTCATCATGACTTTGAGGACGACAAGCATGGCGCCAAAGAATCTAAAGGAGTCCAAATAGAGCAAGAGACGACACCAAAACAGCGGAGCGGTAAAGGCCAGGATGTTGTATCCTAGCGTGCTGTAATGGGTACGTCCATCTGAATTTTCCGCAAAAGTCAGGCCGACAATGCGGAATATAAACGATGCCGTCAAAAACGCGTACAAGATGGCGTTGAAAGCATTCCAAAAGCCCAAGATCTGATAGCCAGCCTTGTAGACCTTGAGCAACTCATCGCATATGTATCCGAGTGTAAAGAAATAGAGGGCTCCTTCGGCAATGTCGATGACGCCACTGGCGTTGACTGAGTTGATGGCAATGGTGAAGAGGGCAAGATAGACAAGGGAAAATAACAGCTGGGCAATGTTTTGGTTTCTAGGGGTTCGCATCCGATCTGGATCCATATGAACCAGGAAATTCGGGTTGTCCTTGTCATTATAGTCGACAAAGAAAGATGGATCGTTCTCATCCTGCACGAGCCAGCCACGCCAGAGATAGCTGATGCATTTTTGGTATCCCGACGAGCCAATGACTCGAACTGCATGCAAATCGACAGCTTTCTCGATGACATTGACAGGAGGCGTCGGGATGCCGTTTGCAATATACGAGTATCGACGCAGGAGCACCGAGTGCAGAAGATACGCCGTGTCTTCCTCTTCCTCGATACTAGTAGTCCCACTGTTAGTATATATCAATGAGTCATTTGCAATTGGGCTACGTACAGGGCCTTGGCTATAACACCACAAGCTTCGGCTCGCAGATTGTGCAGACTAGCATCCCAAAGCTCAACATTTGCTTCATGATTGAACCAACGTTGATTGACGAGTAAAGCGTAGACCTAGGCGTTGTTAGTGAACAATCATCCCAATGGTGGCGGGCATATATTCAGCCGTCACGTACCACACAACCCTTGTACTCTTGACCGCCTGCTTCCTTGGCAGCTTGGATCACGTTGGTCGTAATAATGCGGCTATGGGGCGCGGTGATTCGGCTCTCCTCCATTTCACATGGTACGCACTCTTGGACCAGGTGTCGTAGTCGGAGGCATACTTTGGTAACGTCGGCGGGTGGAATGGCAGAGTCTATCTCCTCATTACGTAGCTGTGGGAGCACTGGAGCCGGGGTGCGAAGCCCTCTGTTAGCATGATGGCCTCTAGAGGCACGTGGCGAGGATTCGGGGACCATTGACTATGTCACGACTTACAGGCGCGTTCTTCTTCATGAACCCATTGGCGGCGAGAGTGATAGCCATGTCTATCGAAGCCAAGCAGGCGATCAATGTTGCGCCAGCGGTTGGATCGAGGCATGACGACGGCGATTTTCGAGACGGTGAGAAAACAGCGGGTGCAGCAAGTGTAGCAGGCCCAAAAGCCTCGCGTCCACGGTCAATGGACCTATGAGCAGGAAAAAAAATCCCAATGAAGCCAAGGATGATGGCTAGTGATGGATAGCCTGCAACAGAATCGCGTGACGCCAAAAGGGAGAGCTGCTGGGTAGGGCAACTAGCCAGCTGCATGAAAGGTTGAAGTTGAAGTTCCAACGCAGTCAAAATGCCCTACTAATACCATCGGGTCACTTTTTCCTGGCACAGCTGGTCATGGATGCCTTAGCCAAGGAACAGCGTCTTCCCGTGCTTAAGCTTCCTGCCATGGACAGGTCGTGCATTAGCTGATAAGGTAGCTGTCACGGCCTGATCAGACGTTATCGGCGTTAGGGAGCTACAGCTGCCAGCACTAGCACCCCGCATGACGCAACATGACGGCCAGCTGCCTTTCCCGTAGCAGCTTAGCAGCGACTTTGCTCGAGCCGTTAGCGCTTCTTCGGTGCTTTTAGTGAATCGGCGCGACCAGCTGAAGACGCAAAGATGCAGCTGACTCGGCCGCTGGAAGCTCGTAGCTCCCGTGTACCCAAGGCGATACGAGGACGGGTGCTTGAGGTCATCTCGGGCTATTGTTGGGCCGTAATGAAGTGATTGAAGAATTCTCGAGCATCAATTGGCATTCTGGCTGCTGCCCGGTGATTAAAATGTCGCATCGCTGCATGGATTGATACCCGACCTTGGGCCGTAAAGCAGACGCTGGTGGAAGGCATCCAATGCCGTGCGGCTCTCTACATGTATCGGATATTTCCTCATGCAACATCGGATCCGGACAGAAAGCCTCTTCTTCAATACGCCCAGCTAAATTAAGCACATGCGTGGAATGCAAGCTCTCAACGTATGGATGGCGAGCCAAGACATGCATACACGTACATGAGTTGCAGAATTTTACGGTGTGCTCAGGGAGGCACAGCCTATGAGACAGATCGGGCAGACCACATGGCCTTTGCGACTGGACAAAGCAAGGAAAGATAACGGCCAGATTGATTGGACGCGATGCAAAATTGCATGCATCCCGAAGCCGCTTTTTCGTTGTACATATGGAGTAGCTGCATGTGTGGACGGGCCCAACGTGGAAATATCCATTGTATCATGTCGTGGAAATACAGAGAAGTGAGAATGTTGCTGTTGCCTCCCTTTGTGATTCGCTTGTGGGTGCCGGGGTCAAGATAGTACATACATGTATCCATATCTACGGTCTCGTTTATCTTGACGGCATCGATCCTGCAGGTGCTTATCAGAAGCAGCTATCTGCAGCGCAGTCTAGATGCAGGAGATTAAGCGTAGATTTAGCATGCGTCCTAAGAGGCATACGGCACCTCTCGAAAAGTCTAGATCATCTTAAGATACATTTCATATGTAATCTATGTTTGTGTATTGTATAGATAGTAGGAGCAAAGAATATGAGTAATTTGCCAGAATGAGGCGTATCAAAGACATGCATGTTGGTTGGTACACATACTTCGTCTGGATGGAAAATGCATAGAGGTTGCAATATACATGGACCTGCCTCTAATCAGCTCCGTAATATAGAAGGAATCGTTTTAATATACTATGATTCATGAGCCCTTCGATGAATATGCACAGTTAGTATATCTAGGGGTGCCAAATCCTCATCAACTTTTCCAATTGCTCTGCTGTTTTTTATGAATTATGAATCTCTAGAGTCTGCCAACAGGCTCTCTTCATCTCAATTATGGAAGTCGACAGTAATCCCTCAACATCACATAGCACTAGGTAAGCCTCGATACAGACAGAACTATGATGGATTCTGATGAAGTCTTTTGGGGACTGAATCTCTCCATATTCTCGCCTCTTCTCGTCATCAACGAAGTGCAAATACTAGGGAATGATTAGAGCTGTGGGAGCAAACTCAGTAGTAACAGAAAGGAGCAAATTGCTCGAGCGCGGCATTAAATAGGCCTTGAAGGGAACTCTATACATCAAAAGTCATTCACTGGCATGACTGTCAAGAAATTTACTGGAGATGGCTGTAGTATAGATGCCGTGGCATTTTGAAGGGTAGTTTGGCATTATGATGTAACACTAGGAACAACCAAAGCGCTAACATTAATGACGGGGGAAAAGAGGAAACTCTTATTCATGGCTTATTACAGCTTCGGAGATTCGTAGATAGGTATGCTGTTGAACAAAATAATAGCACGAGATATTCGAAGCAGTCGGCGTACTAGCAAAGATCACCAGTTTAAATACAATGAGAGCGAAAAGAATGCATAACTAAAGAGAGCGAACTCCACCGTCCTTTCTCCAATATTTTCTAGTTCTTCGGGAGTAAAGAGAAGATGTGATCCTGACGAAAGCGACGTCGGCTGATTTAGGTAATATTGAGCGAGCAGAGGGGCAAAGAGTAACCAGTACATGTAGGTAGTCCTGTCTGTGCCATCTGAACGGGAGCTCTGTTGGAAGATGCATTGGTACTCATATTCGATCAAGTCATGTTATACGTTTCTCCAGACACTGGAAAAATATTTGATGCGGAGGCACTCGTCGAGACTCTTCAGCATCTTTTGACGGAGCTCCATTCACGAGTTTTAGGCTCCTCCCAGAACTACCGACGTTCCACTACACGACCAGACGATGCTTGACGTCTGCCAACGCTAGTGTGCCATCGTGCTCATTGGTGGTACCAGTGAGCTTTTGACGTTTTTTAAAAATTACGAGCGTCTTTCGGCGTTTAATCATGTTCTTCTATATCTGAGACACCTCGAATGAGTTTTTTTTTTTTATCACAAGTAAGGTAGCCTTGTTAGAATAGATAAGAGTTAGGAGCAGGCTTATTGACACAGGGGCTCCTACGAAGAAAGAGGTTGCTAACGTTAATTATTTGAGAAAGTAGTATTCCGTCTCATTGTTTACATCAATATGACTTATCTACAGAGACTGGATATAATTGTTTTTCTAGACAGAGCTGAGAAGAGTGTATGCGTGATGCTCGTCTTTGACGGCGCATACCCTAGATGCTCATATTGCGGACTGTTTCAGATCTTTTCCAGAGAAACCGGGTGCTTCAACATCTAGTAAGGCATTAAGCAAAAAGAAGATACGGAGTACAGCTCGATGACGCTTACGCAACATGCCTATCGCGTGGAACTGAAACATTGGCTAGAGTGGTGAAGTGGTGACCACAGGAGTCTCTAGGTGGCTAGAGTCGTTGGCATTCTGCATTCCTCGAAACGGACACGACTTGATTCCTCAGCCACAAAACAGGGGAGCAAGAATCGAACGATGCTGAGTTGTTCATGCATATGCAGGTACCTTAGTAGCACATACAGTGCGTGGATTTACTAAGAGATGTGTGATTGTGTCCATACAAGTACATCATTCACGGCTACGAGCATAATATAAAACGTTCAAACCATTGCACACGTATGCAGTGGCAGTGCTCGTCGGATGTTGAGTAGTTGAGATTAGTGTTCCAAGGATAGAAGGCTTCCATAGGGGGCTCGGAGCGTACGAGCCGTCGAATGTTGGGTCTTTTAGGAGAATGCCGAGAGAGGGGGATTGAGGTAAGGTGAGGAGCTGACGCGGATCCGAAGCTGCGGCTGGGGATGTGGAGAGCCGGAAAGGCGGGATATGCACTCGCACGGAGAATATGATGGATACCAGGGGCGGTGCCCGTGTCAACGGGGTTTATAGGAGAAGAAAAAAACAGGGAAAAACACGGGGAGATGGGATAAGAATAGCACTCATAGTAGCGGTGGGCATTTGCTGCAATGGTCTGTGTGGGAATGCGATAATCCGTACTTGTATGTAGAACGGGTACATGCAGCAGATGGATCGATATTGGAGGTGTTGCTTTGTGGATAAAGTCAATGCTATTTGAAGGTTATGCATGCAGTTGAGAGAGTATTGACACTGACGTGTCTGTGGCGCGCGAGAAGGGCGATTGGAATGGAATTTGATACTATTTTGGCGTAGTTGCTTTGGTATTGGTTAGCATGCGATCCGGTGAACCAAGGGGGGGCTGGAGTACGATATTGCTCCCATAGAAGCGCCCTGCATTGCACTTGGCATTGTTTGAGTTTGCAGCCACTGTAGCCATTGGAAGAGCGAAAACCGAGGAGACAAATCATTGATGCAGTTCAAGTTGCTTGGTTCTCCATAGCGCGTGCTACGCAAGCACGGAGCCATTAGATGCGACAGGCTCAAATACGACAGCCGAACGGGCGAAATTGGATGTGCAAATAGGCGACAAACTGGAAAGATTTCAAGACATGCCCTCGTATTCCGTGACAGCTTCTCGTCACAATGAGACGGCTTCCATTAGGTAATCTTGCAGCGACAGAACCTTGCAGGTGAACCTTGGAAGAAGTGGAAGACAAAACTGCCGGCCTTTACCGCCCGTGACCAGGTTGTTTTAGCCGTTGGGCTTGGCTTCACGAGCCGGTAACCCGATGCAGCAAAGCCCCGATGTCGCACGAAATTACCTCCCAGGGGCGTCTCATTTCCCCTTCCACTCGTCGGCTACAGGGCTGCGGTGGAAAAGAAAATCTATTCCTCATTCCAGAAGGCGTTGGCGACGGACTGCTTGTTCATTTGCGGCCAGCGAGATGGGCTGGCGGTGGGAGAAGAGAAGGGGGGGAGACGAAGGGGAAGAAAGGAGGGGGAAAGGGAAAGGGAAAGGTTGGGAGAACAAAGATGTCTGGTGTCTGTCTCGTGCTTGGAGCCTGAGTGGCTGCTGAACGGGCTTTGGCGAGGCGTCATTGGCGTGTGAACAGGCGCCGAGAACAGTTGGGGGGAAACAAGGAGGTGAATTTACAGGTTCATACGAGGATGGGTGAATGATTGATTCGATATTCTGGAGGAGATTATGCATTGAATCGACAAGTACACGCGGATGTCCGGGTACTTGCGATGGCCCATGTCTGGCGCTGTTCTCCGCGGTATCTTTGTTGAAATAGGTACGACAGCGTTTGACATGGTGGACGCAAACCCATGCGTGGATCACGCGTGGATCGTCCACAAAGAGGACTGACTGATTGATTGCGTGCGTGAACACGGCTGGGTATCAGTTCTCTGGCTGTTCGTGATTCTGTCATTGATGCATCATCAGCTTGTCAAAGAAAAACTCTGATTTGTATCGGGCATATCGTGTCAGTGTCAGCAAGGGAGAACAAGCTTTGAACAAACCACAAAGTTTCCACGACTCAAATTCTCCATCTTCAGCTCCGGTTGCAGAACTGGCCCAAGGTTTGTGCATGTGGGCTGACGCGACAAATTGAACCAGACAGCTCCAAACATTGAACCCCAATTCGGGCTCCACGCCCACCTGGGCCAATGACAGGCAGCGGGTACCTGGTGGTTCCTGGACTGCTGTGGCTAGCTTCGTGACAGGGGTCTCTTAGCTCTCCTAGCCAGGTTTCATGGGGGGAGCATTGAGTCCACACATCTTTAGGGGCAGACGGGCAGCTTTTACGAGCCAGCCCAGCACAGGCACAGGCGTTGCCACCCACTAAGGAGCCCCGAAGCACGGGTCGCTTGCAGAAGTTGGCATCGTGGGCACTCCCCCCTGCTCCAGGGCCCCAAGTCTAGGTGCACACACAATGTTCGTCCCCTGTGCCTGGCGCTGGCATGCTGGGGACTTAATAACACCCGCTTCCCTCCCGCTCCCTTTCTTCCTCTCTCCTCCTCCTCACCGTCTACACCAGGCCTCAAAGTCATTCCTTAAAGACAAGACATCGCTTGCGTTGCCAACCACCTTCTTTTACGCAATCCTACAAACAACGGCATCTCGCCCGCGCATCTAGTCGCCTCGCTCCTTCGGCCTCCTCCAGCAACAACCTCCTCGCGGTATTCTGGAAATACTAAGACGATCGCTCGCTCCTTTGGATATACAACCTAGACAGCATCTTTTATAAACATCGCCAACATGAAGTTCTCCACCGCCTCCGTCTTCCTCGCCGCCCTCGGCGCCTCTGCTCACCCCAGCGGCCACGCTCACAAGCGCGCCCACGACTCTCTCGAGGCCCGCGGCGACTTTGTCATTGCCAACAAGCCTGTTGAGCCCAGCCCTCCCGCCGCCACTCCCACTCCTTCGCCTGCTGCTGTTCCTACTCCTTCGCCTTCTGCTGCCGCTCCTCCTGCTCAGAAGGCTGCCAGCTCTGCTGCTGGTGTCGGCTCTGGCCCTTCCACCTACACTCCCTTCTGCGGTGGTAACAGCAAGCGTGCTACCGCCGAGCAGATCGCTTACGAGGGCAATGTCGGCGCCGGCGGCCCTTACGGATGCAACCTGATGCCTGTTAAGAGCAACCTCCTCAACCAGTACCAGTACACCGTGGTTTTCAACAACGCTGGCGACGACTCTACCTGCGCGTGCTGGAACAAGATCGGAGCCGATGGCAAGATTGACGGTTTCTTCAGCGGCCACGAGGCTCTGAAGTTCGACCTCCCCGCCGGTGGCAAGCAGGTCCTCGCTGTCGACTCCAACTCTCAGTTCGGCTGTGCCTGCGGCGCTGGCGGCCCTGAGCTGACCAAAATCGGCCAATTCGCCTCTACCTGGGTCGAGGGTGATGTTGGCAACCTCTCCAACGGTGGCTGGTCCGGTTTCGATGCCTCTTCCATCGTTGCCGCTGCTAACGGGCTGACCATTCCCGGCCTCAAGGTCTGCGGTACCGCCGACTACGCCGGCACTTGCTCTACCATCTGGCCCGGCGGCAAGGGTGACAACGCCTTCGTTGGCGGCACCGAGGCTCTCGATGGCCTGGGTCTCAACATCAAGCCCGGCAAGACCTCCGTCGAGGTTACCGTCAACTTCTCAGGATAAAGTACCGACTGATGACGCAGAGGGGCATAGAGAAAATATGTTGGGCTGGCTTTTGGGATTTGATACATGTGTTTCGGCTTTAAGAATTCTTACGTGGAGAATATCTACGGTGTTTGGTGTGTGGCTTTTACGGATTCCCCCGATGTCCATCGAGGCTATGGACGTCCACGCAAGTTACTTTGAATCCGTTTTTATATATATATTACGGTTCTCTTATATATATAATTGAAATGTTTATTTGCTCTTATGATACAAATTTGCCTCTTTGGCGTCTGTGGTTGCGAGCTTAACTCTAACTTTCTTTGAAACATGGTAAAAGCTGTTGTATGGCGTTACACCATCCCACTTTACAAGACCCCATTCAATCATCTCGTTCTCGACTGTGAGTTGTTGGCAGAATTTTGGCGACATGCGCCATGGCGTTATCCTTTCCGTAGCCCATTCTCGCCGAGCCGAGCCAAACGTATTCCCAATGGTTCGGTCTACTATTCAACACTTAGTCTGTGTTCTAAAGCTGTCTGGAACTTTTCTATTCTGACAATGGGAACTACACCAGTATGAGTTTTTTTTTTCTTACTTCGTTCTCCATCATCTTCATAGGTCCTTTGTTACTGGCGGAATGGTCGCCGATTTGGCCGTTGGTGCATGTATCCGGTCGTTAACTAATGCAGGTCACAAGTTTTTTCTCATCCAAAGCTTCCGATTGCACCGGATGTCTGGAATTCTTTTCTTACGAGAAAGTGTATTTTCCCCTCTTTTTTTCTTTTCTTCGGAACTTGTTTCGTTGTCATGCATGGATGGACGAGCTGTGGATGGATGAAGATCCGAGTGGTCAAGGTACACTGCATCTTGCATGTCACACGTAATCAGGCACACGTACACACACACATAAAACAAGAAAAGAGGCGGGTTGCAGCGGATTGATCGGACGCCGGCTCGAGTCATTGATGAGTTGGCACAAGCAAGGCAACAGGTACGGGTGGATTTTGTCCTGTCCGCCACGTGGAAAATGGATTGTGGTTGGCTTGTCAGTTCATGCTAGCGGGCGATGGACTTGATTTTGTAGTCTCGTTATTAGCTTAGAGGAGGATGGATGGACGTTCGGGTTACGGCCGATATGCAAGGAACGAA